>SKCR01036996.1:0-113438 GCA_019454045.1 Zanthoxylum bungeanum | reverse complement strand
GTCATAATTTGACAATAAGTTATAAATAATAATTACGTTAAAGAAAGTGTAATTCACACTTCAAAACAGTTATTTGTTGCTTATTCTATAATACAGTGATCTCTATATCTTTTGTGTCTCACAAGGGTCAACCATATTAGTAAAATGGTGGATGTATTTATTTTATTATTGTTCCTTTTTGTGAAGAAGCTGGGAAAGATATTTGATACTTGCATGAACAGTTGATTGACTTATGATCCTTTTTATAATAAAGCCTCAAATATATTTTATAGTTTTTCGAAAATATTCCTTTTTCAAGTGTAAATTTTTTTTTTTTAATTTTTTATTCTAGTGAAACACATATTTAATAGATTTTAAAGTCATTTTGTAACCTCTTTTTTTTTTTTTTTTTTTTTTTTGTTTTTTGCCAGAGTAACTAGTATCTGAAGTGAATTCTATTAACGAGTAGAACCGTTCTTGAAAAAAAAAAAAAAAAAAAAAACAGAAAGTCAAAACAAATAAATATACGATAATCAACTTATCCATTCAAAAAATAAAAGAAAAACTTAAACGGCTAGCCGGTTAAGTCAATGGACACAATTTTTTTTCTTTTTAAATAAAATCAAGTCATGACATGAAAAATTTTAGGGAAAAATTCTCTATTTCTTTCAAATTTTATTTACATTCCCTATTTTTTTGGTATATTAGCATATAGATAAAATACAAATTAGTTTATTTATATTCCCTTCAAGTTTATTTGCATACTCTATTTGTCGGTAATTAAAGCAGGTGCACACATATTCTTACAAAAATTAAAGATCGTGAAGGATTTCGAGAAATATCTCTTTATTATTATAAAAATAAAAATAAGGACCTGGCATTAGAATCATATAAAGAAATAGTCCTCACTTTAACTACTCAAGCTTTCTTATATTCCATATATTGTGTTTATACACTTACTTAATAAAATTAAGGACATGACATAAAGAATCTAAAAAGAACTATACATCCATTCTATTCAAGTTTACTTTTTCTTGTTTGTCTTTATTAGTGTGTATGTATATTTTATATAAAATAGAAATTAGGGACATGAGATCAAGCATTTCAAAGAAACAGAACTTCACTCTATTCAATTTTACGTATATAGTATTAGAATAATCCCATTAACAGGAAGAACAAAGAATTGTTGTTGTTTTGAGACGTGAATTATATTTTCCTAAAGAAATTATTATCCCTATTTGCTGGAGGGGTTAAGAAAATATATCTTCTAGAATACAACAAAGTCAAGAATCACAGATCATCACTTATGTGATTTCAGAGAGAATTTGAACGGAGTAAAGAGAGAGAAAGATCAAAGTTTTGCAGGGAACCATCTTTAAATAGAATTGAAAAGATGCCATCTAAAGACATACACTTGAGAATAAATATTTTTAAACTTAAATTCCAATGGTTGTATTTGTTTGTAACAAAACAATGTTCCACTGTTGCACTGAGTCACACTTGTTGATTATAAATAATCAAATTGATTCAGAAAATTAATTAAAATAATTAATTGGAAAAAATTAATTAATTATTTAATCCGCAGGCGCCACATGCCCCAAGTATTATATATATATATATATATGTGTGTGTGTATGAGTAAGGGTGACAGAAAAGTCCGGGTCCAGTCTGGTCCAAGCCCTAAATCAAAAACCTGGCTCGGGCCCGAGCCGGGCTTAGTATTTATCAAAAAAAAAAAAAAAACATACATATATATATATACACACACACATATGCTTGTAGCATTTTCATTTGTTTTTAACATTCAAATTGTTAATTTTTCAATAAAACTTTTGATTTATTTGTGAATTTTCTTTGTATATAGTGTGAATGTATTTTATATGTTTTTAATTTTTTTAATTTTTTTTTTTTTTAAAATACGGACTGGATAAAGCCCGGGTCCGAGCCTGGACCGACCCGGAAGATATTCCGGCCCGGCTCGGCCTATTGCCACCCTTATATGAGATCACTAAATATTACAATCTACTACAACATAATGAAAATTGGAACCTAAAATCACTAATCTCCAAAAAAAAAAAAAAAAGTACTCTGTTTTATATTTCATATTTGTCTGTATTAGGTTATTTAAAAAAAAAAAAATGGAATGAAATGAAAATTATGTTTTATTTTGATTTTAATGTATTGAAGTCCATACATATATATATATATATATATATATAATCATTCAACAGACTTTCGTATTTTGTAAATGAGGATGCTGTGACTATATACACATACAGACATGATTATTCAAATATAAATTATCATGATGTTAATTTCTATAAGTTCAGCTCAATCATTCTAATGCTAGGTATCATCAATTTATAAAATTTAAGAACCTGACATCACGAATCTCATTAAAAAACAAAAAACAAAAAACAAAAAACAAACATTGTTATTCCGTTCAAGTTTAGTTATATTCCTTATTTGTCTCTGTGCGTGTATGTATAATATAACCTGATAATAAATTGACTTTTCGTTATTAATATTTATATGTGTGTGTTACAATCTCAAACTAATATTATTTCACTCTGTATTAGCGTGTGTGTACTCTCAAAGCAGTTCTAATTAGGGTATTTATTCCCTAATTAAAATATTGACATTTCTTATGAAAGTTGCCATATAACTTTTTGAAACCATAAAAACCATGACAGAAATATATCATATCAAATAATATCATAAACGATATCATAACGTAATTCTTTTGAAATCATTCTTTTCCCCAAACCCAAATTTGTTTAAACCAAAAATAAATACTTGAAAACTTGATCAAAGATCAAATGTATATCTTTTAAAATCATTGTCTTGTATACAAACTTTTCAAAATACTTATCAAGCATCCATTGTTTAAGTCGCGCGCACTGATCGGACAGTGTACGAACAAGACCATATCGACAGAGTAGTGGGCCAGTCATTTTTCGTTGGTCATAACCCCAAAATAAGCACCCATACCGATCCAGAACAAAACATATACAAGCATCACAGAGGTCAAAAACATAAAACTGTCAAACACAATAACGGAAACATATTTTCAAACATCTCAACGGAAATAAAGATTTACGGTTTAAAAACATCAAAATCATTTTCTAACACCAAGACGGAAACATATCATCAAGCATATCGACGGAAACATATCTATAAATCACAAAACATAAAAACATGAATCAAGCATCAAAGTTGAAACATATCCTTTTATCCTTTATAGTCAAAATCAAAATATCTGAAATCTTTCTTTCTTTCTTCTTTTCTTTCCTTTTTTCTTCTCAAAACACTTTTATGCCATGTATCAAATATCAAAGTTCTGAAAACATAAATCAAAATATCGAAGCAAAAAAAAAAAAACCAAGATATTCGTTTACAATTCAGACTATCGACATTATAGAATTACTCGTACCTCAAAAACACTTTGAATTTAATACATACATACACACATATATACATATATACACACACACACACACACACACACACACACACACACACACACACACACACAACACACACCACACACACAACACACACACACACACACACACACACACACATATATAAACGATATACTTTTAACTTAGTATACATATATATATCCATAACATAAAAACATGTACCGATAATCCGAACCACTCATACTTTTAACTTAGTATACATATATATATCCATAACATAAAAACATGTACCAATAATCCGAACCACCCATATCAAATCAAATTCATTGCACATCATACTATATACTAGAAATCAAAACAATTTATAAACATGATACCTATATGGTCTATATGCAGTATAAAACTTACTTAGACAATTAAATACCATGTAGCTGCAGTCACTATAACTAAACCTGGATCTGATATCAAAACTGTAATACCCTGTCAGAGGTAGGATGCTACAGACAGAAGACAAGATTAACCAATCTCTATAAGCCTCCAAATTATTTAAAAAAAAAAAAAAGGACATGAGGTATCCTAAAACTGGAAAACCTAGAGCACAATCTAACATTAAAACGAAACCTGAAGAAGACATCAAATATACAAAAGGACCTCGAGTCCACACAAAACACATTAAGCTCAAAATCAACACTTAAGGACGTTGTGCTTACCACATCATATTCAAATAAAAACTTTTACTTAATAAATACAAAACAACTTGCTCAGCACGACGAATAACATAATAACCATAGATCTTAACCTCTAAGACTTTTCACAGGACACTTGTGAGGGTGACTGCAACTTGGGTGATCCGTTTCTCGAGTATTGCTTCCAAAACTGAAGTGGTTGACCAATCTGGTAGCCAACTTGCAAAACTAGCAAACTGGTTTGATGTGAGTTATAAAACTTAGTAAGCCCAATCTTCATATATATATATATATATATATAGATATATATATATATATATATATATATATTATATATATATATATATATATATATATATATATTCATATGTTCCAATCTAATATTCAAACATCCAAAGCATATAAAGCGAAAATTTAAATATCACAGAGTGTGTCATTTAACATCGAATTTATTTCAATCATATGAAACATGAAGTCACATTTCTTATAACTTATTACGATAAGTATCTTTGAAATATCATAAAATCCATAATTCAAACAAACTTTCTTCAATTCCGATATCAGTTCAGAAACCATAGCTCACTTCTCTTACAATGATACAAATCTAATTTTCAAATTTCTTACTTGGAGAGATGTCTAGTACTAGAAGCTTATAAACACATTCAGTCTCTTTCATAATATACGTATGTATGATAACAAACTTAACAAACACACTTTATAGCATGTTATACTCACACCGGTTTTCAAGTCATTCTTTCATTCCAAGAAAGCATACACTCAGACACACATACAATCATCATGGAGTCGACAATGAAACATACATAACAGTCAAACACTAAAGAACACATAACCCAAACAACACATACATATTGGTCAAAATAAATAGCGAAATGCCTTCAGAATCATCTCTTAACTATCCTCATTTTGTCTTAAATGTTTCAATCATCTCTATATATATTTAAAACACAAAATCAATAATTTAAGTACTCATCGCATGGGTTACTTACCTGGTTTCGTGAGCACTCCTGGTCCAAATCATATTGGTCAATCCAAATAGCGAAATGCCTTCAGAATCGTGACCTTATAAAATTTTGGATCTTTTCGAGACAATCAGATTAAGTCCGATTTCAATGATTTCAGTTTCATTAATCTTAAAACATCATAACAAAGTAATCTAAGCCACTAGTTATCTTAAATCCTCCATTAAGTATTTTTGGAAAATCTTTTGAAAAAGTTTCCGCAAACGCTATGAAATGGTCCTGAACTATCATCGTATCATCATATATACCTCATATATATCATTACAATCAGAAAAACATCAATACATGTGAAACTCACTTTTATCAAAAACTTGCATAATCTATTGGATGGATCCAATTCATTTTATTTTCACTCGGATTCAAACCAAATACAAATATTCAATATACTCATGCTTAAACAATTCAATTTATGTCACTACGCTACTGGAAAGATCTGAACATATAACAGCAAACTCGAACTTAGTGAATTTTTATAAGGAGGTCTTACCATGATTTCGAGGGCATATACGAACTCCTAATAATCCCACGAACATCTTAGAATCTATGACATTTTGATCGGATCCACTGTTTATTTAGTGGTTACTTTCATCATTTCTTCAATCTTCGATTCGCATGTAACATGGTACGAAATGGAAAAACTATCACCGTTAACTTTTTATACTATTCGAGAGCTTCAATTTGGTGGGTGGCTCTGATCGTAAAACAAAATGATAAGATAAGATCATAAAACCCATACCTACATATGTTTCTCTCTTTTTCTTATAGTTTCTGGCATTCTGGGCTGCCGTCAGCCACCGTAAGATGGAGGGGTGGCCGATGCACCCCTCTGGGCCATCGCCTTATGTGATGATGGTCGTTTGGCCGCCGATGCAACCAGGGCTTTATAAGATAAAATTTTAGGGGCGGTAAGAGAATTTGTGGGGTTATGCCATTTTTGAAATTTCAAAAACTTTGAGGTATTTATAGAAAATATTTTATAAATTATATTTTAACCCTCGCGAGATTGTTATTAGGTCCTTGTCATAGGGTTTTCTCAGAAATTTATATTTTGGAAGCCCTTCTGATTCAAATTTCAATAAATGATCAACACGTAAGTTATTTTTCTTGGAAAAAAGAGTCCAATAGTTTAAGAATTAACTCAATCGGAGTTTGTTTTCAATTTTATAGCCGAAAACACAAACTTTTCACGTATAACGATATAAACAGAAATCGTGTAACCGGTTCTCGAAACCACTCATTTTCCAACAAGTTGAGCTTTACTTAATAACATTCCGATCTATTTTCTAACATATAAACTTTTATTTTCGAATATTATCTCACTCCAAAACTAACTTTAGTTCAGAAACTTTCCAAAAAAATATTTCGAAAAAATTTGGGATATTACAGATTTCATCTATGTTGTACTACATTTGACTATTTTTTTAAAGTTTTTTTTTTTAAAAAAAATAAATAGTGCGAACTAACACTAACATGCACACACATCCCCAAACTTAAAAAATTTGTATTGTCCTCAATGTAAAATAAGCATAAAGAAATAAAGATTGATGAACAACACTACAGTGCTTGGAGTTGATCAGGCTCCCACGAGTTAGAATTTTACTGCGCGGGCTAGGTGGGTTATGTCAGTGCCTGCATAAATAAACATGCAAACTATTTACACGAAACTAGAATAATAAAATAAATGAAAGTAAAGAAAATAAAACAAAAAATAAATGTGTGGGTTGCTCCCCGCTATCACTAAGTTTAACATCTTTAGCCAGACGTTCTCTGAAGATCTTCCTTCAATAAGGCTTCAATGTAGGTTTGATATCCTAGATAGGACAGTGACACGAGCATTACTCTTCAAGCATCTCATCCAAAAATGAGGTGGCAAATAGAGATCTTTTCGCCTTTGTGCCCATGTCACCTTCTCAACCTTTTAGCACTATGGGGTCTTAAAAGGAATGATAGACAGTCATGAGGTCTCGTTTAATGCTTGATTTTGAATAGTTGTGTCATTTTTTTAAAGATTATGGGCGGTATCAATGACACTAGCTTCCTTATAGTATGATATGGATCTACATTTATGATGAGCAGTTAAAATACACATATTTTCAGCCCATTTATCTTAATATTTTATGGGTGATAACAAGATTTTATTAGCAAATCGATGTATTTTAGGTATATTTTGTAGGTCAAAATATTATCATGACTCAATGAAATTAACTAAGGTTAAAAATGGCAAGATACATAGAAAATTGGGGAAATTCGAAGTCAAAACAAGCGTCCCGACGCTGGTATCACACACGCTGAAGAAGAAAAAATTACTAGAAAGCAAATGGCTTCCTTGGTGATCACGCATGTCACGACGCCATAGAATGAGTGTTGCGACATGTGTGATTAGAAGAGTTGTGCTTTGAAGATAAAGGCTGCAAATGAGAGTTTCTTTCTTCCAAATTCTCTCAACTTTTATCTTTTATGAGTTCTTGGCTTGTATTAATGATTTTTTTTTTTTAATAATATGAGTAGATAATTCATTAAATCTAAGGTTGTAATGGATCTTGAGCATGTTTAATTAATTTAATTATATATTTTTATTCTTTTGGATTTTTTATTGATTATTTATTATTCTATATACTTTGATGCTTATTTTACTTATTTGGCCAATAATAGAATAGTCTTGGTAAATTCTTAGGAAGTCGACGGAGGAAATTTAGATTAGTCGTGGGAATAATACCGTGTGATTTTATTCATTGAATAGATTTTCCTGCTGGATAGACATATACCTAAAGGGCATACGTAGCCAATATTAGAACTCGACCTTAAGGAATTTAGTTTAATTTAATTAACATAGACATATAGTTAACTGAGTTATTCTAAATATGTTCACTTGACCATCGAAAGAGGATTGTGAATATTTTAGCGTCCACTTTAATAATTATAAATAATAACTCAATTGAATGAAAAATGTCTGAACTTATTATGTGCTTGCTTAGGTGAAATTATAACCATAGTTTCTTCTACCTTATAAGGTTTTCCCGAGGTTTGTTATTTGTCTTTATTTACCTTTTTAGTTATTTAATTTAATAAAAACTCTTTCTCAACCAATATTTTAGTCTAAGTTAAGTTGGTTAGTCTTGGTATTAATAAGCTAAATATTAAACCCTTATAGGTTCTACATCCGACTATTACTTAAGCGATATGTGTGCTTGCATGCTAGATTTATAAGATCGAGATCAAGCATCAATGCCATTGCAAGAGACTGACTTTATTTTCCTTTATTAATATTAGCACAACAATCTACTTGCTTAGCTAAACATCTCTCCCTTTTTCACTTTATCTTTCTTCTTGTTTTCTTTTATTCTATGTGGTGGAAGAAATGGAGTATCATTGGATGATGGAGGCATTAATAGTTATAAGAGGTGATTGCTACAGCCCATGTCGGTAAGACAAGATCCAAATTTTTGAGGCATGTTGTGCTAGCAAAAAACTATCATTGGATGTCAAAGAGAAGTAATTCGATGTATGCTTAAGATTTTTATATACAATGATGAGATATGAGATATGTGGGGGAAACCACCTGAGTGATAATTGCACATTCAACTACAATCCACAGTGGAAAAACCATCAAACTTTTACATGGAATAACAATGAAGGTCCCGTATATCCCTTTGAACTATATTATCATTCTTATCCACAACAAGCTCAAGAATTTCCTCAAGAATCAAAACCATCCATGGAAGAACTGCTTATGTCGACTGTTGAGTTGAACAAGCTTGCTACTGAGCTGAACAAGGAAAACATTGAGAATATTATTAGATTGGAACTAATGGTACAAAGACAAGTCACATCTTTTAAGAGACTGAAAGACCAATTGAAACAACTAGCTAATAACCAGAGCTACATACCTCAAGGGGCAATGCCATATGACATAAAAGAAAACCCATGGAATCAAGAGACTCACAAGGATATTGTAATGAGGACATAGACAAAGCCGTATATATAGAATGAGGTGTCCCATCAAGATCTTGGAGCATGCATTATGCAGATGTCTGTAAAGAGCTAGACAAAGAAATTCGATGGTGCGTCTACGAGGAAGTGGTGGAATAGAAAATTAGACATGAGCAAATGTGAGAGCCTATTGAAAATATCGGGACAGAATATGACACATTACAAAAACCAGAGCTACATACCTCAAGGGACACTGCCATATGACACAAAAGAAAACCCATAGAATCAAGAGACTCACAAGGATATCGTAATGGGGACATAAGCAAAGCCGTATATATAAAATGAGGTGTCATGTCAAGATCTTGGAGCATGTATTATGCAGATGTCTGATAAAGAGCTAGACAAAGAAATTCGAATGTGCATCTATAAGGAAGTGGTGGAATATGGAATTAGAAATGAGAAGATGTGAGAGTATATTGAAAATCTTTTAACACAATATGACACATCACAATAACCAGAGCTACATACCTTAAGGGAAACTGTCATATGACATAGAAAAAGACCAATGGAATCAAGAGACTCACAAGGATACTGTAATGGGGACATAGGCAAAGTCGTATATATAGAATGAGATGTCCTGTCAAGAACTTGGAGCATGCATTATGTAGATGTCTGATAAAGAGCTAGACAAAGAAATTTGAAGGTGTATCTATGAGGAATTGGTGGAATAGGGAATTAAGCATGAGCAGATGTGAGAGCCTATTGAAAATCTCGTGTCACATGATGGCACATTACAACATGAGGAATCTAGCATTATTGATACCGCCCATAAGCTTGACAGAATGGCACAACCATTCAAAGTCAAACATCATACGAGATCTTCTGATAGTCTATCATTCCTTTCAAGACCCCTTAGAGAAACATATTGAAGAAGATGGCATGGGCATTGAGTTGAAAAGAATTCTATTTGCCACTTGATTTTTGAAAAAAGACACTTGAACAGTAATGCAAATGGCACTATCCTATCTAGAACATCCAAAGCCACATTGAAGTCTTTGTGAAGGGAAATCTTCAAAGAACTTATGGCTGAAGACGTTAAACTTAGGGCTAGTAATAAGGCAACCCACATGTTTAATTTTTATTGTGTTTACTTTAATTTTAATTTATTGTGTGTTATTTGTGTTTACATGCTTATCTATGTAGGTACTAGAAAAAACTCATTTACTATGCGCAACCAATGTCTTACCAGTAGGAGCCTGATAAACTTCATACATGGTAGTGTTGTTCCCCACTTTTTATTTCTTTACTTTATCGTACATTAAAGAAAATGTAAGTTTTAAGTTTGGGGTGTGTGCATGTTAGTGTTAGTCTTGCTATTTATTTAAAATTTAAAATTTATTTAGTAAAAAAAAATCAAAAAATATTTTAAAAAATATTCTTTTTAGTAATGTGGTAGTGACATATTGTTCACATAATGAGTTTGTTTGCTTTAAGATGAAATCTTAAGAAAAGATAAGTGTCAAATTGACTTTTATCTGATGCCTTGAGTAAATGATCTAAGTTAGAGTCAAGCATTTAACAGTAGGTTTTTAGCAGTAAAAGCCTAAGTAGTTGCTAAAGTGACTAGTTGAAGAAATTACTTGATGATGAATGACCGTTTGCTTAGATGTCTATCTCGATTGACTAGTGATGTATGGTATGGTTAGAATAAAGGGAGAGAAAAGAAAAAAGAAAAAAATTATTGAAAAAAAAGCAAGAAAAGAAAAAAAAAATTAAACCACCTATAACCGATAAGCGTGAAACTATCCATGTGAGAGTTTTAGGACCATCGTGAGGAAAAATACTATCTTAAAAGATATGTGTGTTGAAAAAAAGAAGAAAAGAGAACAATCGTACCATACTGAGTAAAAAAAAAAAGCAAACACATATACTCTTGAGATATTTAGGTTGGTTTAACCTATCAGATGCCAATTTTTGAGGCGAAATCACCAAGTTAGCTTTCTTAGGATTTGAACTGTAATTGGATCTTTACACACACAAAACAATATGAGTCTGATTTAGATTATTTATTCAAGAACTTGGATTTGAGTTATATTAGGTACTTTGAAGGTTCTTTGTTTCGTTAATGGGCATTCTTTGAGGATAATAATATGTGTAACTCCTCGGATTGTTTTAAGTTTTATTTTTTATTTTTTTTATTTTTGTGTGATTGCATATGTTTGTGAATGATTTTAGGTATTTTTGTATTTTTGTGTGATTGCATATGTTTGTGAATGATTGCATATGTTAAACCCCTATGCGACCCTAATGGATGAGTTATAGTTTTGTGAGCGTTTTATAGGTCGAAATAATATCAAGATTTAATGGATTCAACTAGGGATGAAAATGACAAGATATATAGCAAGTCGGAGTTTATTTCGAAGTGAAAATGCGCTTTATGATGCAAGCTGCGAGTCAAGACACGTACAAGACAAAATTCAGACATAATGCAAATTTGTAACGACGCCAAAAATTTGACAAAATAATAATGGCGCCAAAACTTGATCGCGATATTATATATCTAGCACACAAGCTCATGTATCACTCAAGTAATACAGTGACTATTAGTTGGATGTCAAACCTATATCGACTTAATATTTCTCTTATTAAAATCCAGCTAACCTACTTAAGTTAAACTAAACTATTGAGAAGAAGAGCTGATTTAATGACTTAAGTGAAGAGTAAATAAAAATCAAATAACACAAGTTAGGAAACCTGAGAGATATAAGAACCTATGGTTGTAATTTAACTTAAGCAAGCAGACAAAAGATGTGGTGACACAGGAAAACCTGGGCGACGCATGCTGTTCCGGGCTCGCGGCCCGGTTGGGAGTACGGAGTAGCCACGGGGGACTAAACCGGAGAATGATGGAGTCGCCACCCGGTGTGAACCGGGAAAATGAGATTTAAGGCCGCACTCACCCCTCGCAAGGGAAGACCTCAAACCGTTGGGTTCGGAATGGTCCCTTACTTATGTCACTTGTAATGAAAGGATTTGTGTAATAATTTAATCGAGCCTAAATAACACTTATTTCCAAGAGTGCACCATAATCCTAAGTTCACATGCATGAAGATAAAGTCTTTTTCAATAGCAAACATATTACATCATAAGAATTCAATATTCATGCAAACATAAACGCAAGACAACCATAGCAATATTGGCATGCAATATAAAGGAAATCAAAATAACGACGAACATATCATGTTATAAGCGTATTATAAAAACATATGAAATAGGATCAAAATAACCACATAATAAACGGAGTCAAAACAAGCGCATGACATGAAGGGATAAAAGATGTAAATTCAAATACGCGAAAGAGGAACAATTAAAGATACATCCGTATATTAAAGATAAACGTGCCATGATGTAATGCCAAAAAATGTGGCTAACATGAGTGAAAGAAATGAATACCAAGAAGAAGAGAAATGTAATGTGTGCCTATACTCATGTAACTACTACAAATTTTCAATTAAGCATGTTATATGTGATGCAAGATTATGCAATGAGATGTCATATGAATGAATAATATGGAAAAGAAAGCACGGCAAAACATTGCATAATGAACATAAACAAAATGCATGAATAAAATGATATTTTGCAAAATAACGATAAGTCGCGTAATAAACAGCGCGGCAAAACATCGTGGTAAGTAGCCTTAAGGCATTTTCCCTCGAATAGAGGACCTTTAACCCACCCTAGTTAAGTCCATGCGCATGCATGCATGATAACGTGCAACAAATAAAATGCATGAATAAAATGGTAATGTTCGAATGATAAATAAATAACACATAACGAAAAGTAAATAACAAAGCACGGTGAAGTATTGCGGTAAAGGTAGACCGTAGGCTTTTTATCCCTCCAAGTGGAGGACCTTTAATCCGACTTACTAAGCCCATGCGCACACAACACAATGCATACATATGAAACAAAAGTGAATACAAAGATACCCGGCGCAGCGAAACATCGTGGTAAAGGATTTTAACCTCTTCAATTAGAGGACCTTTCACTGCACTTACTAAGCCTGTGCGCTTATCTCAATGCATATATATGAAACAAAAAGGCAAATGTAAAAATATCAGATTTCGTATACCCGATTGAACATATCTCACATCCAATCGAATATACATTGACCGGCGCGGCGAAGCATCGTGGTAAAGGATTTTAACCCCTTCAATTAGGGGACCTTTCATCACACTTACTAAGACCATGCGCTCGATCATATTATTACGCTAACAAGTAATATGCGGAAATTAAATAATGAATAATAAACACATCAAAACAACATAAAATAAAATATGCATCGTTTGCTCAAGTGGTACGTGGAGTTGTATCCCGAGTGCAGAGCATACTATCGTCCATTCGGAATCGGCTATGAAATTTATGTCCGGGTTTCCATCCTATATACCACGGGAGGCGACACATTTTTCATTTTAATCAAGGGCCACAATCATGCATCAATCCATAATAATCATGCAAACGAAACTCAATAAATAATAAAAATAAAACTGAAAACGGATGTGAAAAATACCATCAGGTCTAACCTTTTTACGTCGACTTTCGGAAGCGCGTTCCAAGTCCGTCGGAAGGGCTAATAATCCACAACTCTTCCGGTTCACTGGTTCGATGTCTTTGCTCACTGTTTCACTGTTTGGTCACTGTTTTACCTCCGTTTCACTGTTGTATGTGATGTATTTTCTGCTCACTGTTTAGGTGTGTTAGGCTACTGTTTTGGGTGTTTTAGGCCCGCGTTATAGGTCTGTTTTGGTGGCAGTTTCGGGGTTCAATTTGGTGCAGTTTCGAAGGTGTTATATGGCAGTGGGCTGGGCAGTTTTTGATGCGTGTGTGAGGGTTGATCGCGGGTTCCTTATTTGTTAGTGGGGAAGTTGAGTGATCGTGGTTAAATAGTGGGGACGTGTGAGTTAAAGGGGCAGCGTGTGGCTTCTGAAATTGGCTTATGGTGCTTGCGTGGAGGGGCAGTTTGTTTGTAGTGGAGGGCTGCTTACTGTGGACGTGATGGGCGTGGAGAAAAGGCTATGAGGGCCATGAGGTGGGGGTAAAAGGGACGTGTTTATGCATGGCTGGCAGTGTGGTTTGTTCTTGTGTGAAGTGAATGGCAGATGTCGAGTGAAGATGGGGGGGGAGTTGGTGTGCTTGTTAGGTTCGCTAGTGGCTAGGCATTGTGAAGAGAGGAATGGAGGGTGACGTGCGTGAGGCAGGGGGCTTTTTTTTTTTATTTTTTTAATGAATCGGTGGAGTTTGTCTTCATGTGTGGATTCATGTGTTGTCGACTAAGGGTTTGGGTGTTTGTGTTTGTTCATGGCTCGTGTGAGGTCTGTTTCACGTGGCTGCTGCACGTCCAAGGGGGGTGTTTGGTCGATTTAGGGTTTTGTGTCACCGATAGTTTGGATGGAGAGTGAGAGGTCTGAAGTGTGTAAGGAAGAGCCGTGTGTGGTAGTGGTTAGGGAGAGAGGAGGCCGAGAGATGTTCTGTTTTTAGGTTTTCATTGCATGTTTTTTGTTGTGGGCGTGAGTTTGATGGGAAGAGGAGGAGAGTGTCTTGCCGTGGAGATTAGAGAGAGCTTAGGGTTAAAGGTGAGGTTTATTGTCTCTTATTTTTTGTGTGTTAGCCGTGAATGATTGACCAAGAGAGGGAGGTGTTTGTGTTATATTTTATAGTTATCAGTTAGGGTTTCTATGTATGGATTTTATTTTAGAAAAGAAATAAAATTAAATAGGGATGTGTGGTATTTGATTTAATTTGTTTAGGTAAGGATATTTATTTTTTGGTGGGAATTATCTTTAATTGGTGAGTGATTTATTAATTTGGAAATGATTTATGTAAATTAGGAATTTAATTAGATTTTGATTATATTTAATTTAATTAGATTTATTTTGATTTGATTTTAATTGGAAGTGTATTATTCAATTTTGGTATTTAATTTAATTAAATATTAGTTTAATTTAGATTTAATTTAATTGGTATTTAATTTGTGTTGGATTTTAATTGGTTGATGACTTAATTAATATTCTATTTAATTTTACTATTTTATTTAGTTGGTATATCATTTAATTAATTTAATTTAGGTTATTTAATTTAATTTCAATTTAGTTATTTTAATTCCACTTTAATTCGTTTTAATTAAATTTGGTTTAATTTCAATTTAATTTGTGTATTTAATTTAAAATTTGTGACATGTGTTTTAAATGTTTTAATTATTTTAATTTGTGACATATATTTTAAATGTTTTAATTATTATTGGATGTGATTTAATGGGATTGGGCTAAGGTTAAGTTTTAAGACAGAGGTCCAACAGCGAACCCGAAACTAAACACGTGCACTAAATCCAACAAAACGTCAATTCTTGACTCTTCCCTTCCGACGTTCGTTTTCCGCGATTTCCGCAACTTAAAAGATAGTGCCTCCAAATGAGGCTCATCATCGGGTTTCACATGCAGAAATGCAATGCCTACAATAGACTCATGCATTTTTCATTCAATTGGGTTGTTGTTATTAATTATTAACCTAATACTAAATTAATTAACTATATGTCTAAGTTAATTAAATTAACCGAATTCGTTAAAGTCAGGTTCTAATCTTGTCTACGTATGCCCTTTAGGTATATGTCTATCTTGCAGAAAAATCTATTCAACGAATAAATCACATGCTATTATTCTCACGGCTATCCCAAATTCCCTCTGTCGAGTTCCTAAGGATTTACCAAAATATTCTATTATTGACCACAAAAATAAAATATGTATCAAAGAACATAGAATATGTATCAAAATTATTCTATTATTGGTCAGAAAAATAAAATATGTATCAAAGAACATAGAATAATCAATAATCAATACTTTGGATCCATTACAATCCTAAATTTAATGAATTAGTTACTAATAATATTCAATAAAAATAAGCTAATCATTAATATAAGGCAAAGAACTAATAAAAGATAAAATTAGAGAGATAATGGAAGAAAGAATATTTTGCTTGCAGTCCTCGGCTTCAAACATCAATTCTCAATGATGCACTCATTCTTGCCTTACTCTAGACATTCTTCTATGCTTTTGGAGTCTCCAAATTATGTTATTATGTTTTATTTTAGGTTTTGGATCAAATTGGTGCTTATATAGGAGGTTCAGGGGTGTTTCATATCAAAAATCGGAATTTGGACGAATTAGGGTCGAAATTATCATATCACGATGTACTATGCACATCATGACTCTCTCCATTCTTATTGTCGCACATCACGACACTCCTTCATGGGTGTCGCGGCGCGATAATTTACTTAGCAACTAAATTGAAAATTTGTATTATGTCTGACTTTTGTGCTTGTGTGCGTCTCTACGCGTAGCTTGCGTCGAGACGCGCATTTTCACTATGAAATAAACTCTGATTTTCTCTATATCTTACTGTTTTCATCCCTAGTTAAATATATTAAATCGTGATATTATTTCGACCTGCAAAATACACCCAAAATGCATCAATTCGCTCATAAGGCTCGATATCACTCACAAAATATTAAGATAAAGGGGCGGGATTGCCCTAAGCTCTTACAAGTAATATACCCTCTGGACTCAAATGCATGAATTGGCAACCAAGTCCTAGGCCATTTGCCACTAAGACACAACTCTCATGGGTGCAATAATGGACTTACTAAAAATGATCAGTAAAACTTAGACAATATTATTTTTTCCATGGAAATTAACAATAAGTTCTTGAACTTAATTAAAAAATAATAATAATAACTAGAACATAGAAAGTAATAATAAATCATAAATGAATAAATGTATCGAATCGAATTGATTCATTGACTAAACCAATTAATATTTCCAATTCTTTTCAATACGAATCCAATCGAACGAATGAATGAATCTTAACCCAGATTATCACCCATAAAATTAAGGTATCCACACATATGTAAATCCAACGAAAATTTTGAAAGGTTGTGAGAAAAAATATGTGACTGATGTATAGTTT
This sequence comes from Zanthoxylum bungeanum, assembly GCA_019454045.1. Taxonomy (NCBI): domain Eukaryota; kingdom Viridiplantae; phylum Streptophyta; class Magnoliopsida; order Sapindales; family Rutaceae; genus Zanthoxylum; species Zanthoxylum bungeanum. The sequence continues at coordinate 96,359 of SKCR01036996.1, read as the reverse complement.
TACCCAAATACTCATGTCGGTGACGACACAAATTTTAAGTTATTGATCTCATGCAGTCTAATTATGGATATTAAAAATCTAAGTAATATGTAATAATGTCAATTCATCCATCTACTAGATTACATGAAATTAATGAATTAAATTTTGTCAAAATTCTACATCAAAATTTATAAATTTATGTATTTGTTTTTAAATGGGAAGTTCTAAGAACATCTCTAATAATGCTCTCTATATGGATCCCAACAACTATTCAAAAATGACATCATTTTTAGTTTAGGGAATCAATTCATTAGTTTTTATGGTAGCATCGGTTTACGTGTAGAACACGATTTCTTCCTTCTAAATTTAAAGAGTGTGGTCACCGGAAAATTATGTAGGATAAGAGTATGAAGTATTGTGAGAGGCTAACATCTTATCACACTTTCCGGATCTAAAATTAGACATGAATATTCCTATCCCTTGGAGATGGTTCAAATCTCTTCTTTATATATTGCATCCCCACTTCCACTCAACCTAAACCTTAAATTAAACATATTTACTTAAGACTTTTGCATCCATTACAAGAGTTCAGCCACTAGTTTTGCCCAAAAAATAAGAACTAGTACAATATATTTAAAAAAGGGAGCTAGTGTGGGACTTCTGACATCCCAAAGCCCTTTAAAAAGACAACTGCAAATAGTTGCAGAAACAAACAAAGAAGAAAAAGAGGGGGGATACAGAAAACATTATGAAAATGAAGTTAGATTTGTTGTGGTTGACTTTCGCAATTTTGATAGGCAGTTATGTTGTTGTGTTTGGATTATTGAGGAAAGTAAATGAATTGTATTATGTTAGTAAATTGGGAAAAAGAGACAATATTCTCTTCCTCCTGGGGATATGGGGTGGCCTCTGCTTGGCAACATGTTATCTTTCCTCAAAGCTTTCAAATCCAGTGATCCTGATATCTTCATCTCCAACTTAATTAACAGGTCTCTCTCTTTTATTAATTTCATGATTTTTTTCATCTATGTTGTCTGTGATACTAATAAATTTAATAAATATTCCTACTTTCCCATTGTTTTTTTTTTTTTTTTTGGGTTGGGGGCATAGCCCCTTGGGCTGCATTAGATGATAACTTGTGGAATTCTCAGGTACGGTCGAACAGGTGTATACAAGAGCCACCTATTTGGGAGCCCAAGTATCATTGTGTGCACACCAGAAGCATGCAGGTAAGTGTTTGTTTTAAATTAATGGGTATAACTCATCTTTCAAAATTGACTTGTAAGGAGAGATAATCATATACTTATAATTACTCTATTTAATCCATGTGTAATTTGGGATCTTAACATTACACCATGCTTCGAAACCCACGTCCATAGCGGCACATCATACCCAATTGAATAGAACTCATCTCAAAACTATGTTTGTAAGGAGACAGAGCCCATGGACTTATATTCTCATTTATATTGGTCTATTTAACCCATATGAAATTTGAAATCCTAATATTTCACCATGCATCGCAACCGACGTCCATGACAGCCCATCATACCTAGCTGGATGGCTTCGCATATCCCGTCTTCAGGTAACAGCCCTTCCCAAGCTACCATGTCTGCAACAACGGTTACAAAGCTGCACCAATACCAATCCCATACTCAGCATAGTGTGTCTGATCCTATACTCATCTTGGTGTCTACTCTGATACCAATTGTTACAAACTCATGAGTAGAACTCATTCTTAAAAAATGACTTGTAAGAAAAGGGAGTTTATGAATTTATATTCTCATTTACATTGTTCTATTTATATATGTGAAATTTGGAATCCTAGCAATATTCCTCCAAATCTTTTATATCATCTTTAGAAGTTACTAGTTAATCTAATTATTACTCATATGCAGGCAAGTGTTAATGGACATTGACCAATTTAGAAGAGGAAATCCAGCATCCACAAAGAAATTAATGGGAGAGAAAATGTTTACATTTTCAAACGAAGAACACAAGCGTCTACGTAAGCTAACAGCAACTCCAATAAAGGGTGACAAGGCACTAACAATGTATATTGGGTATATTGAAGACATTGTGATTAGTTCATTAGATGAATTGGCTAGCCTGGACACACCAGTTGAGTTCTTGTTTGAGATGAAAAAGCTTACTTTCAAAGTCATTACACACATCTTCCTCGGATCAAGCAGTGACACATTTGTTGTTGGCTCAGTCGAGAAATTCTATACTGATATCCTTCATGGACTCAAGTCTCCGGCCATTAATATCCCTGGTTTTGCTTTCCATAAAGCACTTAAGGTAACCGAAGTTTATTATTTACTATCCTCTCTTTCATTAAGTAGATGTTTTACCTATGCTTGTGATACCACTGAGCTTAAAGTAGTCTTATAGTCCTGCGTATTTTGAATTTAGGATAAGAAATTAAAAATAAAAAAAATAAAGATAGCATAAATTCAAAATCGTTCGAGATACTCTACACCTCCTAACCAGAAAAACAAATGTAGAGCAAAATATGAGATACCTCTGACTCTTTCTTCTCTGATCTTTTATAAGCAACAATAATTCCTAAACAAAAGCAACTCCTAAATAAAAATGGGGAACTATCCCAACAACCACTGGAGGGTACCCACTTATTTGACTAAGTCCCAAGAAAATGTTATAGATTTTTAAAGGAAATAGAGTAAATTTCAGTTAGAACTAGGAATGAAACATGAATACTTGGCTATATAAATATTAAATCGTTTTTTTTTTGTGGGGGCCATGGCCCAATTTGGTCACAAGCATGTTCAGCCCCTGAGTAGAACACCCTTATCTTCATTTAAATTTCAGAAACATACCAAGTTTTGAATTTCTTAACTAATGGTAAATCAAGAGTGTTATTTCACTAGTGTTTTTTTTTTTAATCTGTTATCAAGAGATTTCAAATAATTTAACCTCGACAAAACACTCTTAATATGGTTTTAAACACTTCACAACGGACTCCAAATTAAAGGCTACGTCTGAGAACCATAAAATTGATTATTCAATGCTTATTAGGCTCGAAATAAGTTGGTAGACATTCTTCAATCGGTGTTGGATGAAAGAAGGGGAATGAGCGAAGGTGAGCAGCAAAAAAAGAAAGGCATGATTGATTTAATGATGAAAACTGAAGATGAGAATGGAGGCGGCCTTGAAGATTCTTATATCATTAATTTACTTATCGCAATCTTGTTAGCTGGTCACGAAAGCTCTGCTCATGCTATCATGTGGGCTATCATCTACCTCCATCAACATCCACAAATGCTTATCAAAGCCAAGGTGTGATGTAATGAATAATTGAAAATATATTAGGGACCTAAATATCAATTCTCCCCCGGAAAGAAAAAATAACTTGTAAATTCTGAACAGTACTGCTTTGCTTAGCAGGAAGAGCAAGAAGAGATTATAAAGAAAAGATCATGTACGCACAAAAGGTTGAGTTTTGAAGAAATTAAGCAAATGGAATATCTTGGTAAGGTATGTTATGATTGTCTTTTCAATGAGCCAAGACTACAGGGATGCCAATGCAAACTTATTCTTGATTGCTTCTATTTTTATTTTTAAAGGTAAGGGCCTATATAAATTTTAACTCTATTTTTTTTTCTAGTCGAATTTGAGAGGCTAGCTAAATATATATGTTGAAAGCGACTCAATCGCGCCACTGTAGGGTATTTCTTATTATATATATAACAGTTTCTTTTTATGATTTAGGTTATAGATGAGACACTACGGAGGACCAATATTCGTTGACAGTTTTCAGAGAGGCTAAGACAGATGTTAATATTCAAGGTTACACTGCACCAAAAGGATGGAAAGTTTTGGTTTGGAACAGAGGAGTTCATATGGATCCTGAAATTTATTCAAATCCAAAAGAATATGATCCTTCAAGATGGGATGTAAGTATCAAAAATAAACAGAGAAATTATCAAAATTCTGTTGTAGTAAAATGAAAGTTATTGCTTAATAAAAGAGAAATATTATTAAAAAAAAATGAAGTTAATGTAGAATTTTTTTTGACGCCGGAAATTAATGAGTTTTAAAACATGAAAGACAATGAAAGTTTCACTTGATTCCGAGCTTGATAAGCCACAATTGTGACCTACCATTCTGAACAGAATCATGTAACAAGACCAGGAGCTTTCATTCCCTTTGGAGGTGGATCATGGATTTGCCCTGGAGCTGATCTCACAAAACTTGAGTTGTGTACTTTCCTCCATTATTTTCTCCTTAACTACAAGTGAGTTTTCTTTAATGTTTTTATTTCGTTAAAAATTCATACTAGCAATAGTTTGTACAAAAAAATAAATAAAAAAATAAAAAAACAAACATCTGTACCCGATATTTTATCTTTATTTATTTGTTTGTTTGTTTTTGTTTTTGTTTTTGTTTGCAGGTTTGAGCAACTTAATCCTGGATGCCCTATTGTATACTTACCTTTACCTAAGCCTTCGGACAATTGTCTTGGAAAAGTCATTAAGCTCATCAAATGAATGCCTCGCATTTACAAATTATGTGTGGTTCAGGAGCTGTGGTGAATAATAATGTTTTTCCTTTGTCCAAGTTATACATGAATTTCCAATGTGTATGTACTTTTTGTGCATTTAAAACATATCAATAATAATTGTCTCTACTAATTAGAATTGCACGATTATTAAATTTGTTTTAATGTGTAGGTGCCCTTACTATTAGAAAAAAATAAAGAGATTTTTTAATAGAAAACCTAAGAGTCAACAATCGATGTGTCATGAAGACTTGACGGAAATTAATTTGTCAAGAATTCTTAACACTCAATAGCTGTCATATTTCTGTCAGGAATGGCAGTCAAGTTTTCTTAACATTTAGGTGTTGATGGGGATTTCTGCAACTAAGATATTTGAACAGTACGGCGAAGGCAAAAAGGAAACTTCCTATTTTTGGAGGATCGGATGTCCAGATGTATTGGTCATTTCCTTTGCAGTAAGAGAGTCCGAACATTTCTATCTCGGATCTGGCGCAGATTTCAGAGACCGAGAACATCAAAACCGAGGCCGACCATAGTATACCGGCAGCTCGGTTTGGTTCTATCTTGCCTCCTGGAACAAGTTGATGAGCTCGGATATTATTATTCGGGGCGGGAGCAGTCGAGGTGCTCGGCAAGTTTATTAGCAGACATCCTATAACCGACACGTGATCAGGATAGTTCGGACTTTTCCCTCTGAAATCTACTTTCGTATTTAAGATTTTACATGCTGTCATCATTAATGAAAAGGCGTGACAGTGTACTTTTACGGCGTGATGTGAAGGGAAATCGGAGAATAGACTTTGCTTTCGGTGATGGCAAATGGGGAAGAGAGCTTGTCAAATCGTCGAAAACCTGCAGTGCTAGCATCACAAAGATACGGGAACAATATTGTATATTCATTAGTATATATATGGAGAGGGTGATCTCATTTGTAAGGGTTGCAAACACTTTTCATTCTAATATTACTTGTAAGAAACTAAAAGGTCGCCTGACAGCTCGGTTACTGTTAGATCTGTCCCTAAGCAAGTTGGTAGAGCTCGGTTTGGTAATAAAACAACCTCATCAATTTTGTGCCCGTGGACATAGGCAGGATTAGCTCCGTCGAACCATGTTAAACGCTCTTTGTCAATTTTTATGTTTGCTTTGTCTTTTACCACATTTGTTTTTGATCTCCCCTAACTAAACAAATTCAAGGTTGAAGGTTGGTTGTCTTGGGAGAGTTATCTAAAAATTACCTCTGGGACGAAAATCATCCTTCAATAGGTGGCGCCGTCTGTGGGGAAACTGAACAAAAAATAGCTTGTGTGGTAGGACGATGGTAGAAGACGGGAGCCATAGATCGTCGGAGAGTTCGACAACAAAATGGATGGGAAAGATGAAGGAAAGCATGAAAAATGACAGGGAGGAAAACCAGACCTCATGAGGTCCATGATGGAGAAGCTGGAAAGACTAGAAAAAATGAACAATGAAATGATAGGAGCTGGTCCAAGTCAGAGGAGAAATGAGATAGCGAATGGAAAGAGAGTGGTAGACTTAAGTGAAGACGATGAACTTGGGAGGAATGATCCCCAGAGGGTGAGATCAGTTGTGATAGCGAGAAACTTACAAGTAGAAAGAATCTGGGAAGAAGCAGAGGATAGGCGAACACCAGAGTCTTCCAGTAATAGCCCACGTTCTAAAAGGGGGGAGATAGGGACACGGTGGTGGGGATAGAAAGGTATCTAGTCACGAAACACATCCTGTGTGAAGTGGCAGGCTTGAAGAAGTTCGCGGGAGACAACACGAGGCCACTGAAAACCATATGAAAGCTTGGTTTAGAAAGGAGTTGAAAAAGTGGGAAGATAATTTAAAGGAAGTTAAAGGAGATAGTCGGGACGGGGAAGCGGCATCTCCCTTTACAGAAGAAATCTTATCAGCAGAATTTCCTAGGCGGTTCACCGTGCCATCTATGAGGTCCTATAGGGGTCATACCGACCCTAAGTCACACATTAGGAGTTTTGTTTTGTTGAAGGAGGTCCAAGGAACGGTGGGAGAGGCCATCTGCAGGGTGTTCCCTTTAACCCTGAGTGGACCTGCAATTTTGTGGTTTAGAAGCTTGACTCAGGGAAGTATCGATAGTTTCTTTCAGCTCAGGAAGTCCATCGTCCGGTATTTCAAATGAGCGTGCGTCCCAAAAAAGACAGTAGAAGAGTTGAGGTTGATGAAGCAGGGGGATGATGAGCCCCTGAAGAACTTTATTGAAAGATACCACAATTTAGTGCTCGAGATCGGGGCGTACGAGTCATCGGAAGCACTAGAAAGTCTCAATGGGCCCTTAAGGTAGGTAAGTTATGGACTCACCTGAGGGTTCAGGATGTCCCCGATTACTCCACTGCCCTGGAGCGGGCCAGGAAGTTTGTGTTAATGGAAGAAGAATAGAAGGTTGCCCGGAGTGGAGGAGTTCAAAAAGGAAAGATGGTGAAGTCAGAGTTACCACGGGGGCAAGACAAGAGTTGAGGAAACCATCTCCGAGGTAAAAAGAGTTCAGACCTATGCCTCTTAGCAATGTGCCACAGGAAATAAGGGTTCACGCACAAGTAAATCATGTGGCCGAAGGGCCAGGGTACACACCTTTGAACAAATCGCTGGCTCAGATCGTCAAGGAAATCCAAGGTAGGGGCCTCCTGGTGGAGCCCGATCTAAGGAAATATCTGGTGGAAAAGAAGAATGATAAATCTTATTGTGTGTATCATAACATTATGGGGCACATTTCAGGAGGTTCTAAGGAACTGCGGGAGTAGATAGAAAACCTAGCACAGAATGGCTATCTGAATGATTATATCGACCAAGGGGCCATGGCAGCCTGACAATGGCAGTGGCATAGACAGATGTATACCATCACCGGTGGGAGGACGCTAACCGGAGATTCGAACCGGTCAAGGAAGAATGACAGTCGGGTCCGAGGATCAGAAGTATTGGCGACGGAGGAGGCCCCAATGACTCATAGAGGTCAGTCGGTACCTATAATTTTCACAGTTGATGATGCCCATAGGGTGCGTTTTCCCCACGACGATGCCCTGATAATCAAAGTAGTGATAGGAGGGGTCGAGGTAGATAAAATCTTAGTGGATTCGGGGAGAGCAGTCGACATATTCTCTAATGAACCTTTGGATGGCCTGGGGGTGGAATATTCCATTGTGATCCCGAATGAGACTCCCCTGTATAGGTTTGGGGGAGCATCAGTTGTCCCATTGGGAAGGATATAGCTGGCCATAATGATCGGGACTTCCCCCGCACCCGGACGATCATGATGTATTTCACAATGGTGGACTGTATGAGAAATTACCAGGTCATTGTGGGCTGACCTTTCATGATGAAAACAAAGGCTGCTGTAGGCACTGCATTTTTGCATATAAGTCCCTATGATGAGTCTCGTATGGAGACACTACCTTTTAAACTACGGAAGTCGCGAGAAACGGATGTCGGAAGGGTAAAGTTGGAAATTGGCATTTTCGTTGGATTTAATTCAGTTGTCTAGCTTCGATTTGCTCGTTGGATCTCTGTTTCAAAGTTTGTCCTCGGACCAAAGCCCCATAAGCCACTAACCAAAACATATACCAAGCCCAAATACCCAAATCCACCAAAAATCCAAAGCCCACGCCCATGCACTACCCACACGCCCATCACTCTCCTAATTAGCCAAATACACATTTAACATATGCATAAATCAAGCCAAATCCATTCCTTAATAAAAGAAATCTCATGTATCTCTTTCCTAATCAAAACCAATCACAATCCTAAATTAGAGAGATTCATTCTTATGAGATACTAATTATGAGATGTCACCATCATTAGAATATCCTACATATTCAAACTAGGATTGCTTCTAACCCTTTGCCTATAAAAAGAGGCATTCACCCACCTTACGGAACCCTAGCACACACGCCCAAGGCCTCCCAAATTCCCTTCATATTACCGTATCCTTCACACACCCAAAGCCTACAAGAATTGCCTCCAATGCCGTATCCTTCACTACCAAATAATCATCCATATTGCCGTATTTTACCTATCAAAAATAGCCTTCACGCATCATAAATCTAACAGCCCACTGCCTCACACATCAGCATATCACTCACGCCAATAGTCATGCACCAGGAACATTCAAACGCCACATGCCCTCATGCCTACTACCTCACACCAAGTCCCCACTGCAGTCCAAAAAAAACCGCAAACCAGTCCCCTGAAATCACCCCACTGCAGTCCAAAAAGACTGCACTATTTGACCACCAAAACTGCACCCTCTTTACCACCGAAACAGTCCATATTTTACCCCTTAAAACCGCAAAGAACCGGCAGCAAAACAGTGAGGAAACAGCAGTGAAACGGAGTGAAAACAGCAGCCCAAATAGGGAAACAGCAAAGGAAAATGCTGAGTTAGTGAACCGGAGGACTCACAGAGCATTAACCCTTCCGACGGGCGTGTAACGCACTTCCAAGAAGCAACGTAAAAGGTTAGACCTGAGGGAACCTCTTTTATTTATTTTTATTCGTCTTTTAATCATTTATTAAATTCCCTCCGCATGAGAGTCGTTAATTGATGTGTGTGGTGGCCGTTGGGTGAATGAATGTGTGTTCTTTCTTGTGGTATATCAGATGGAACCCAAACGTAATTTCCGTAGACGAATCCGAATGGACGGTATTGCGGTTTGCACTCGGGATACAATGCCACGTAACGCTTGAGAGATACATATATTTCATTTATCCAACTTTTGTATTTGAGCATGATTTAGTTGTAGTATGTTATTTATCCTAAACATGATTTAGTTGATAGTATTTTCCTTCTTTATGCATGATTTGGTTGTTTTATGTCATATTAGGGATTTAATTTGTATTTATTCTTAGATTCTCATTTATTTTCCACATTAGATAATTGAGCATGCTTGTGTGGTTATTGTATATTATTGCGTGTTTGTCGTTATGACAACTTACTTTAGAGCATGCGAACTTAGATATATGTTTTATTATTATTCTTATGCATGCGAACTTAGGCGTAGGCTATCTTTGAATACATGTTGAGTAGATTCGGTTAGTTTATTGCACAAATCATATCTTTACAAGTGACATAAGTAAGGGACTTTGAGGTCTTCCCTTGCTAAGTGTGAGTGCGGCCTTAAATCACATTTTCCCGGTTCACACTGGGTGGCGACTCCATGTTATTTCTCCGATTTAGTTCCCCCACGGGCTATTCCGTACTCCCCACTAGGCCACGAGCCTAGAACAACGTCGTCAACATCTGTGTCCTACAATCTGGCGACTCCACTGGGGATAGAGAATTAGCCCCGAAATAATGTCTTATAATGATTATGATTTGTGCTCTAGTTAACCGCGTCTGTTGTGGGTTGAAGGGGTTTAATCAAAGGCACTTTTTGAGCTAGGTAATGGTTTGGTGTCTTCCTTCATTCACTACCTTTTTATAAGGAAAAGCTGTGAAGGCACTAGATAACCATTTACTAATAGCTTGCTGTGATGGACTAATTTGGAGGAATCGTTGTCTATTCCTGTCACCAAGCGATAAGAGCCTAAGAGGCTTGGGTATTTAAGTGAGTTCACTCCACCCTCCCTCTGGGGAATCTACAATGAGAAATCCATTTGACAGTCATCACGCACCTTAACTCATTGGCACGTACCGTAAGGTATAAAAAAGGTGCGTTCACTTGGTTGCTTGAACCCTTGAGTGGGGAGTCCTAGTTGTGGGCAATCCTTCGTCAACGAGAGCTTTTGTCTGCACTTCTGTAAACCCACATGAGAACCTTAGTCATAGAACTAATAAAAATTATTTATTTTGTGTTTATGTTTTGGACCGTCGTCATTTGGATCCATGTGGACCTTTTGTTAAAAGATGTGAACTTGTTGGGCCATTTAAATTGGGACGAGTTCGTATCATTTGGAAGTTGGGCCAAAAGCTTCAAAAATACCGGTGGGCCATTTTATGTGTAGGCCTCTTATCATTTGAAGTTGTTTAGCCATGTTATCGCAAAGTATAAACATGTTGGGCCTTTTCAACTAGGACAAGTTTGCGCCGCGCAATAATATGATTGAACACTTTAGAATGACAACGGGCCAATTAGTATAGAATTTTTATGAATTTATACATTACATGCATTGCACGCATACACACTGACACACGATCTTAAAAGACACCATAGATTCCCGTTGGGTTAGGGAAGAAGGGAGACTAATTAAAAGGCCATCGGTAAATATGAATGAATCAGTCAACGAGGGGTCTCGCATGGATCAGATTGAAGCTAATCTCACCAAATTCACTGAACAACTGCAAGCTTTGACTGCCGCCATATCTAATATGGCTGTGCCTCGTGCTGCGGGAGGATCTGAAAATGAGAGGCGTGAGAGCCCTCCAAGTGGATTGAATGATGATGCTCATGTGTTTGATGATGATATGGCTGAATATGTCGCTGGGAGAATAGTCGGGTCTCAGGACGAGATACAGAAGCTCTGTGATAAGATGGAGTCAGTTACCCGTAAACTGAAGGGGAAGAATGAGAGTTTATTGGATTTTTATGCAATGACCTTCGAGGAGCAGCTGCCAGCTCAGTTTAAAATGCCCAACATTGCCAAATTTAATGGAAATGGAGACCCGAGGGTCCATCTGCGGTAAAATGTCTCGGTGATAAGTTCGGTAGGCCTGTCGCAGCGCCAAGTCCAAAAGATGTTTAGGATGTCACTCGAGGGGGCACATGTAGTTTGGTATCACAGCCTTGAGAAAAAGGTTAAGGAAGATTGGAGGGAACTGACAGACGCTTTTCTGAAGCAGTATGTTACAGACTTGGAGATCGACTTGTCGCTTCGCGACTTGGAGAATACCAAGCAAAAGCCGGAGGAGAGCTTTAAAGACTATGTAGACCGTTGGAGAGGTCATTTTTGAAGAAGATGCAGACTCGGCCTTCGGAGAAGGACCAGATAAAGATGATTATCAATTGCACTAAGCCCTTAATTTATGGCAAGCTGAGGAGGATGACCTCCATGATTGCAGATTTTCGACAGCTGAGGGAAACGGTCATGGATATTGAAGAGGAGGAAGCCGAGAATCGGAAGTTTTATAGTCTGAATAGGAGGACTGTTGGAGGGCCATCGGGTGCTAAGCCTATTACTGCGGAGATTGCTGCCATTAAGAACCGATGTTTTTCCAACTTGGGAAGACCCTCATCCAAAGTACTTGAGAAGTTGACCAGACAGGGACTCCTGAAACCTTTGGAGCCTAGACCATTACCCAATCCTCCACCACCAAACCTTAACTTGAACTGTTATTGTCACTTCCATTAAAACCCCGGCATGACACCGACAACTGTACCCACCTGAGACACGAGATCCAAGACCTTATAGACTCTCGAAAAATCCCCTATCTTGAAAAAAATAGCCTAATACGCACAAAAATCCACTGCTAAACTATCACTTTGTCCCTCCCACCTACTTATATGATTAACTCTGGTCTACCAGAAGACGTTGTCCTCCGAACCTTCGACCATCAAGCATTTTGCCTGGGTATTTGGGATAGCAACAGTGAGGATGAGACAGAACAGAAGAAGAATTTCTGGGAAGATTTCTCGAGTAGTGACGAAGAAGAGGTGAAAGGGATGACCCGAAGTGGGCGCTTTTATAGTGATACTGCAGAAAAGGGGAAGGAAGTGTTGACAGAAGGCCGAGAAGTGACCGAGAATACTGAGAATGCTGAGGGAGATGTAGTGTTGTGGCAACTGAAGAAGACCCGTGTGCGTCCGGAGAGCACAGTCGAGCTATGGTTGAAGCCTTGAGCAAGATAGTAATGCCTGAGGATGCTAATCCTGTAATGTTTGTCGGATCAGTACAGAAGGAAGCTCTGTAAATAACCTTTTCTGAAGAAGAACTCCCGGCTGAGGGAAGAAACCACAATAGGCCTTTGTTCATCCGAGCTGAAGTAAAAGGCAAGAGGACATCTTGTGTGATGGTCGATGATGGCTCATCTATCAATGTGTGCCCATTGAAGATTTTGGCAAGGCTGGGTATAAAGCCGACAGATCTGAGTCCATCTAATATGAATATTAAGGCTTATGATGATAGCAAGTGGGGAGTTGAGGGCACTTTTACCGCAGTGGTCAAGGTTGGGCCGATTGAGGACGAGGTCGAATTCACAGTGCTGGATATCCCGACTACTTTTGTCTTGTTGTTGGGAAGGCCGTGGTTTCATAAGCTTGGAGGCGTGCCCTCCACCCTGTATCAGATGATTAAATTCCCTATGGAGAGTAGAGATTGTTAACATCCGAGCTGAGGTGGACAATGTTATGGCTGCTTTGGAAATACAACCTTTCACGAGGTTCCAAGTGTCGGCAACTTTTGAGAAGTGGGTGGATCCCAAGGTAGCGAAGATCATGGAGAAAATGAAGTTTGAGCCAGGCCAAGGTTCGGCATGGCCAGACTTTAAGGGGCAGACTACCCGAAGGGGATTGCGATACCAGTCTAATGAAGAAAAGCCGAAGGCCAAGAAGAAAGGGTTGAAGCTGATGGAATGCTTTGTAAAGGCTTCAGGGTATCAAGGAGAGCCCGAACGGTAGAAGTTAACGGGTCTGTGGTGCCCGAATTTGAGATCTTCCAAGATGTGTTGGGCGAGAACCCGCTGGCGGAGGAAGTCGCGAAGAAGTAAGAAGAGAAATGGGAAGAAGAGTTGATGAAATTAGAGAGCCTGACTTTTGAGGAGAAGAATGAGGCTGAGAAAAGCCTGGATGCGGAAGATGAAGCGTCTGTAGATGATGAAGACATCTATCTTCTGGATTTATTTGAGTGTACTCCCGCATTTATTAGAAATAAAGACAATCATTTCGCTTATTTGCCTGAGTCTCTTCCTCTTAACTTGCACGACTTAAGCATATTTGATATCAACTCCACTAAAACGAATGCATTCAACCTTGGTACGCCTGAAAGCCCCAATGAAGTTTTAATTGCGAGTGAAGTTACGGCCGAAAAGCGGAAAAATTTAAAAGAGGTGTTGGTTAAATATGCCAAAGTATTCGCTTGGTCTTATAAGAACATGCATGGGGTAGACAGAATTATTGCCCAGCATGGGATACCGACTTATCCAAACATGAAGCCGGTAAAGCAGAAGCTTCGAAGGATGAGACCTGAATGGGCCGAGAAGGTCAGAGAGGAGGTTAAGAAGCAAATATATTTGGATTCCTGGAAGTAGTGAAATATCCCGAGTGGTTGGCTAACATTGTGCATGTGCCAAAGAAAGATGGCAAGGTCAGAATGTGCGTGGATTACAGAGATCTTAATAAGGCTTGCCCGAAAGATGACTTTCTTTTGCCACATATAGACGTGCTTGTTGATAGTGCAGCTTTGTCTGCCATGTACTCATTCGCGGATGGGTTCTCAGGATACAATCAAGTGCTTATGGCTGAAGAAGATAAGCACAAAACTGCTTTTGTCACGGAATATGGCACATATTGCTACAAGATGATGCTATTTAGGCTTAAGAATGCTGGAGCCACTTATCAATGGATGGCCACTACTTTATTTCATGACCCAATACATAAGGAGATTGAGTGTACGTAGATATATGATGGTTAAGTCAGAGATGAGAGACATGCATATAGAAGCATTGGAGAAGTTCCTTGAATGAGTCAACAAGTACAACCTGCGGTTGAATCCGAAGAAGTGTGTGTTTATAGTAACATCGGGGAAGTTGCTTGGCCAGACAGTAGGAATGGGGGGAATAGAAGTGGACCCTGAAAAGATCAAGGTTATTACTGAGATGCCGGCACCAAAGACAGAAAAGAAGTCAGAGCATTCCTTAGAAAAATCCAGTACATCAGTCGGTTCCTCGCCAAGTTGACATCAGTGTGTGAGCCTATCTTCAAACTGTTAAGGAAATACCAGCCAGTGAAGTGGAATGAACAGTGTAAGAATAGAAGAATATTCAATCAAGAACGATGCGATGCGGTAGGGGCCGAGGTGGAAAGGTTGTTAAAGGCTGTTTTTATCATAGAGGTGAAATACCCGAAATTGGTATCGAATGTGGTTTTAGTGAAATGCCCAGTGGGAAGTGGAGGATGTACGTAGACTTCTCCGACCATAATAAGACATGCTCGATGGATAGTTTCCCGCTTCCAATGGTGGATCTGCTGGTGGATTCAACGGTGTGTCATAGGCTGCTCAGTTTCATGGACGCCTTCACAGGATATAATCAGGTCAAGATGTGTCTCGAGGATGAGGAGAAAATAGCTTTCATCACAGATCGGGGGTTGTATTGTTATAAGGTGATGCCTTCCGGTTTGAAGAATGTTGGGGCTATATTTCAGAGGCTGGTGAACAAATTTTTTAAGCTTCTCATCGGTAAAACCATGTAAATATATATTGACGATATGATAACAATGACCAAGGAATCGGGGGATCATTTGGTCGACCTCGCGGAGACTTTTGAGCTGATAATAAAATATTGTATGAGGCTGAACCCAGAGATGTGCGTATTCGGCGTGGCGTCGGGAAAGTTTCTGGGATACATGGTCAGTGCACGAGGTATAGAAGCAAACCCACAGAAGATCCGAGCTCTTCTGGAATTGAAATCTCCCAAGATGGTCAAGGGGTGCAAAGTTTAAAGGACCGAGTGGCTGCACTAAACCGGTTCATCTCCCGAGAAACAGACAAATATCATCCTTTTTTCAAGTTGATTAACAAGGCCAATAAGGAGGTCAGTTGGACGGTAGAGTGCGAGGAAGCCTTCATGCAGCTCAAGCAGTACTTAGCTTAACCCACGCTTTTGGCTAAACTAATCACAGGTGAGACATTATTCTTGTACTTAGTTGTTTCTGAACATGCTGTAAGCTCGATGCTAGTGCAGGAGGCCGACAAGATCCAAAGGCTGGTGTGTTATATCAATAAAGCCTTGTTGGACGCAGAGACCAGATGCACGACCTATGAACTGGTGGCTTTGTTCTTGGTTATGGCGGCCTGGAAGCTGCGGCTCTACTTCCAAGCTTATCCAATCGGGATTTATACTGATCATCCTTTGAGGTAGATCTTGCCTAAAGTGAAGGTCTTGGGTTGGTTAGTAAAGTGATCGGTGGAATTAAGTGAGCATGATATATCCTAGATACCGAGAGCGGTGATAAAAGGGCAGGTTCTAGCAGATTTTATGGCCGATTCACAAGACCACATAGTTTGGAAGTTTCGAAGACCATGTGGGAGTTATCGATGGACGGTTCAGTCAGTTCATAAGGCTGTGGAGTTGGGATTGTCTTGCGAAGTAGTGATGGTAAGGAGGTGGTATGCATCATAAAATTCACCTTCGAGGCCACGAATAATGAGGCTGCGTATGAGGCCATTCTAGTCGGTCTGAGGCTCTACGCAGCAATGGGATTCAGGGATGTGATTGTGAAGAGTGACTCTCAGCTGGCAATCCAATAGCTAAAGGGCGAGTTTCAGGCCAGAGAGCCTAACATGATGGTTTATATGGCCGAGGTGAAGAAGATCATTGGGGAAATGGATAGTGTGTAATTTGAGCATATTGGTCGAAAAAACAACCATCAGGTAGACTCGCTGGCTTGGCTGGCATCCTTAATTAAGTCAGAGAAGCCTAGGACCATCCCTTTGATCTGCGTGTAGAAAAAAGTGTTGGGAAGCCAGAGGTGATGGAAGTAGATACAGAAGGAATGACCTCTTGGATGGACCCGATCAAGAGTTACTTGGAGAATGGGAAGACACCTGAGGATAAGAAGGAGGCAAGAAAGTTGAAGTACCGAAGCTCAAAATTTTTTTTGGTTGAAAGGGTCTTATACCGACGGGAGCATATGGTGCCACTTTTGAGGTGTCTTATAACCAATGAAGCAGATTATATACTTAGAGAGATTCACGGAAGAATCTGCGAGAGCTATACTGGGGGCCAGTTGATTGCATTTAATGTGTTGAGGCAAGGGTTCTACTGGCCGACCATGCACCAAGACGGAATAAAGGTAGCTCGGAAATGTGATGGATTCCAAAAGAATGTCAATATTCATCATCAACATGCTGAGCAGTGGACCATTTTGTTTAGCCCCTAGTCGTTCACCCAGTGTGGTCTAGACATCATTGGGCCAATGCCTGCGGAGCGGGGGCAGGCCAAGTATGCCATCGTAGCCATTGACTACATCACCAAATAGGTAGAGATCGAACCCCTATCTATAATCATAGAGTAGAATACGACAGATTTTATGAGGAAGAGTATCATCTGCCGATTTGGAATTCCCCAAGCCATCATCACTGATAATAGAAAGCAGTTCGACAGTAATGGTTTCAAGAAGCTCTGTGAAGACCTCCAAATTGCCTTGAGATTTGCTTCACCTACTCATCCCAAATCTAACGGACAGGTCGAGGCTACCAATAAAATAATCAAGGCAAATCTAAAGGCCCTGCTCGGATCTTGTAAAGGCTATGGTTCGAAGAGCTACCGAAAATATTATGGGCGCACCGGACAACTTACAAGGACTCCATGGAGGAAACTCATTTTTCTTTGGCTTATAGTTATGAAGTAGTAATTCCGGCAGAGATAGAGATGATCACACACAGAGTGCGGCATTTTGAGGCCAAACGGAATGAATAGCTAGTCAGGAATCATCTCGACCTGGTCGAAGAGAAATAGGAGAAGTCGGATATGAGAGCGGCTGCTTATCAACAGAAAATGACCTGTTTTTATAACAAGAAAGTTCAGGCTCGGTCCTTCATCACTGGAGATTTGGTTTTGAGGAGGGTCGCATTGAATCCCCGAAGAAGGTTCATTAGGCACCAAATGGGAAAGGCCGTACAGAGTGGTGGAGATAGTAAGACCGGATACCTACCTTTTGGAATAGTTGGACGGTACCCGACTCAAAAAGCCCTGGAACGCTGAGATGCTGAGGAAATATTTCCAATAGGCCTTTTCTTCGAATTGTAAAATCATTGGATGATCCGACTCTGACCTAAAAATTATTGTAAAGCCTCTCTTGAAATGACCCACAAAAAGTTGTAAGAAGGGCGGTAGATCCCATGAATATGAACATGACTTTCTCTTTTGAATTTTAAAGCTTGATCACTTCACTTGTTTAAAAATTAAATGAGAAAGTCGTGCTCAATATTCTTGGGATATGCTCGATGCGAATGGGTGATAGAAAGCTAGGAAAGGCACCAAGCCCATGGCACGCCAATCCCGGGTGTCATTATCAAACCCCCGAGTAGAACCTTTCACCTTTGAGGATCTATAACGCATCAAAGGATGGGGTACATATTGGAAACGTATGAACCCCTCGCGGCACGCCAATCCCGGGTGACATTATCAAACCCCCGAGGCTGGAGCGTTATTTCCCCATGAACTGTATTTTTGAGGAGTAGCTCGAGTAACACTGACAGAGAGATTCTTTCCCATGTGCGATGGCTGGTGACTCTCGTTGAGAACCATCAGAGCACATGCCACAGAGACGGCCGAATGGCCTCCATGACCATTGTGGTCCCGAGTAAACCGGACAGATGGAGGTTTCTTCCCTTCCGAATTGGCAGGTGAGTCCCGTTGAGAAACATCCAAGGGATGGCACACATAAGGTGTCTTCTTCCCCCATAGGGGATCTGCCTAACTGCTTCAGATCAGGAGAAGTGTGGCATGAGGAGGTTTCTGCCCTCATAGTGCATGTAGGCTCCAGAACCACCCAGCATGAGGAGGTTTCTGCCCTCAATGTCTCGGCTGCTCACCGATCCGTAGCCCAACTAGACGGGACGCTAAGTTTTAAGATTCAGAATTATGTTTGGGGAGGAGGCACCAGGCAAGACGCTACCTTGGGGCACCCGAGTTATTATTTTTTCGGGTTTCTGTGGAGTATGTTCTAAGTCACTTTCATTTTGTTAACTTTATCTTGTTCCATTTTTATTTTTCATCGATGCCCGGCAAAGGGACGCTCGTGTCAGGCTCCGCAAAGCCTTAAAGGTTGAAAATCTTCCCTATTATAAGTCTCAGATGTTCCACTTGCTCGGGGCTGGGCTCGTTCTGCTGATGCTATGTTCCACCTGTTCGGGGATGGACTAGTTCCGTCGATGCTATATTCCACCTACTCAGGGTTGGATTCATTCCACCGATGCTCTGTTCCACCTGCTCGGGGCTAGACTCATTCCACTGATGCTCTGTTCCACATGCTCGGGGATGGATTTGTTCCGCCGATGCTCTGTTCCATTTGTTCGGGGCTGGATTCGTTCCACCGATGCTCTGTTCCACCTGCTCGGGGCTGGATTCATTCTATCATTGCTTTGTTCCACCTGCTCGGGGCTAGATTCGTTCTGCCGATGCTTTACTCCACCAGCTCAGGGCTGGACCCATTCTGTGAATGCTGGTCGTCTATCCAACCTCGAGGTTACGTTATGTCCCACCGAGTATCTATTTTCGGCTCGAGAACGGAGCAGACGAAAATACCATAGATAGCTTAAGTTGGCGCTAGAGTCATTTTCCACCTACTTCCTAAGGTCGACCACCTGGTGGCTGATCAGCATACTTCTGGTTTTTTTAGTTCTCGACACCAACTCATACACTAGTTGGAACCAAGAACTTTGGGACAGATGTTGATGGGGATTTCTACAGGTAAGATATTTGAACAGTACGGCGAAGGCAAAGAGGGAACTTCCCATTTTTGGAGGATCAGATGTCCAAATGTATTGGTCATTTCCCATGCAGTAAGAGAGTCCAAATATTTTTTTCTCGGATCTGGTGCAGATTCCAAAAACCGATAACATCAGAATCGAGGCCGACCATAGTAGACCGGTGACTCGGTTTAGTTCTATCTTGCCTCCTAGAACAAGTCGATTAGCTCGGATATTATTATTCTAGAAGACAACAGTCGAAGTGCTCGGTAAGTTTATTAGTAGACGTCCTATAACCGACGTGTGATCAGGATAGTTTGGACTTTTCCTACTGAAATATACTTTCATATTTAAGATCTTACAGGCTGTCATTATTAATGAAAAGACGGGAAATCAGAGAATATGCTTTGCTTTCTGCCATAGCAGATGGGGAAGAGAGCTTGTCAAATCACCGAAAAACTGTAGTGTTGGCATCACAAAGATACGGGAACAATATTGTATATCCATTAGTATATAAGGAGAGGGTAATCTCATTTGTAAGGGTTGGAAAAAAGTTTCATTCTAATATTACTTATGAGAAACTAAAAGGTCGACCGATAGCTCGGTTACTGTTAGATCTGTCCCAAAATAGGTCGGTAGAGCTTGGTTTTTTAATAAAACAACCTCATCTATTTTGTGCCTGTGGACGTAGGCAGGATTAGCTCCGTCGAACCACTTAAACTTTTTTTTGTCGATTTTTGTGTTTGCTTTGTCTTTTACCTCATTTGTTTTTTGTCTTCTCTAACCAAACAAATTCAAGGTTGAAAGAGGGTTGTCTCGGGAGGGTTATCTCAAAATTCCCCCTGGGATTATAATCATCCGTCAACAATAGGTTCCAAGGTGTGAAGGTGTATGGGAAAAGAAAAAAAGATGGCCCAGGGGATACTGAGTTAGTTGTAGGAGAAATGAATGATGATTCGATGGCATGAGATGAAAAATGGAGCATTGTGACTTGACAAGGTATCTGACAATTTGGCTAAGGTTGTGTGGTGGTGGAGGTACCAATTCCCTTGAAAGATTGGCAATTCAGTGGCTATCATATCTAGAGCCTTCATATCTTACTGTTTTTTGCTCTTATTTTCCTTTTTTATCTGTTAGCTCTTAGTTTATCTTATGTCCTTACAAATTATAAACAACAGTTGGAATTAATTACAATATGAGATTTTCTCCAACGAGTCTTGTTGGCTGGCTACTTCCTTTATATAGATATTGATTATTTAATTGAATTTGAGTGCTATCAAGTTGTTTTGCGTTGAACAAAATCATCAGAACTGGTATTTTATTACCACAAATTCTCAGGTACCTAACATTTTAGTATCAGAGCAGTTGTTATAGGCCTGTGAAAATTTTTCTGGGTTATGGTCATTACCAGACGAATGGAAAGAACGGAAGCCAGAGTAGATGAGTTGATGGGTGAAATGCAAGAATGAAGAGTAACGTGTTGTTAATGAATAATTAACTCAGGGGATTGGGAAAAGAAATATAGTTGAGGGAGATGTTATAGCGTTGAAGGGGGAACAGAGGAAGGTTGAGAAGGGTAAGAGGGTGGACGTAGGAAAACTATCACATCCCAATATATCCGGGACGTGATCGGTAGGAGATGGCATGACCACCCCCTAAGTCTCAGACATGCTAGTGTGGAACCTGTAACACCATGTGCATCCTATTACAATACTCATGAATGAACCTGAAATATATTATTCTATCTCAAGAAATGGTCATGAATCATGCATAATTACCACATTAATGCCACATATTCATATAAATTCAATATATATATATATATATATATATATATATATATATAAGGTTAAATATACATACATTAAATGAGTACACTGGACACATATCCGGTCTTATGGTTTATATCAAATACAAATATGCCCTCGATATATACAACTCTACAAATGTAGCTGATATCCATTACCTCCAAAATAACCACTTGACATGAAATGACCTCACTGAGAGGTTAGAGAGAGAACTACAACCAAAACTGTAAGAGTGGAAAAGTGAGTGTAGACATTATATTTTTATGCATAACTCGATGATGAGTCTCTTATGGGGACACCCTCCGAAGATTGAGAAAATTACAAGGATGAATTCCAGAAATGGAAAAGAACTCCAGTGAATTCAAAAAACAGCAAAAACCCAGGTCGGACATCACTTTTGTCCGACCAGACTTCTCTCAGACCGTAAACTCCGGCCAGACATACCCTAGAAACCCTAAACTCGGCTAGATAAATTACGGTTGTCAGTGAGTCTGCTGATTGTCAATCCCTGAAATCAAAGGATCTGATTATATCCGGCTGGACATACAAGTCAAATTTAATAGTCAGCTGGACATATATCAAAGCTGTCAACACATGTGAAAAATTCAAACAATTGGAATCACAGGCTTGATTACGTCTGGCTAAAGGTGTATCCCAAAATATACATTCGGTCGAACATATGACAAGTTGTGTCTGATGTTTTGATTGGCAATCACTAGAGGAATTAAGGAGATCATGTCTCCCCTTCATATTTCAGAGCCTATCCTCACAGTATTAAAAAAAGGCCATCTCCCCCTCACAAATCATCTGGGAATCGTCTCACAAGTACACAAATTACTAAAATTTTAAGAAGTGAAGTTCTGAAAATCTAAGGGGAGAGAGAGACATCCCACTGGATCTTTGGAGCTTTCTTCCTTTCTGGCAAGAATCCAACAACTATACAGTCTTTAGAAGTATTTTCCAAACCAACAATATTAAAAGGTACGATCTAAGGGCACCTTAATCTCAATTACGTGATCTATTTTTTTATATCTGGTTTTACACAGTATCTCCGGGTGGACATGCACATCAAAAAAATGTCTGTTATATTATAAGACTATCTGGCTAGACTTCTCCGAAGCCATGCATGGAGAATATGCATTTTATATTATGTTATTCATATTTCTTATTATTGCTTTCACTATTTTATCGTTATATTATTACATGACTATTGTGATTGTTTCATCATTATATTATTGTCATAACTTTATTTATGTTATTATAAATGATTCTTCAATTCTGTTTTCTGATCTTGCGCATGCCATATTAATGTTATTATATAATTACTGTTGTTGTATTAGCATATATCGTGTTGTGATCATTATCTTGTTAGTTATTGTTACCACACATGTTTTTGCACTTTTTATCATTCGATTTCAGACAGAATTTATGGCCAGACTTACACTAAGTCTGGCCAGACACTAAGTACACAAAATTTTTTTTGTCCAAAATATATGTATTCTGATTAGCTTGATTATTATTTTAACATTGTTTTAATAATTTCTGGACATTTATGCTTATTCATTTTGGCCTTTCTATCAATGGTTGAATAATTGTATACTTTAAATCATTCTTGTGTGATATTACATTTTAAAGACATGTTTATACCTCTCTTCGAACCTAAGTACTATACTAACATCAGTTAGGGATCGTTTCGAACCCAAACGAGTTTAAAGTCGGCCCTTATGATGGGTCTAGTGCGACCTTAAATCATTTCCAGTGTTTTATATTGGGTGGCGACTCCTTTATTCTCTGGCTAGTCCCTCATTGGTTATCAGTACTCACTATGGGCTACGAGCCCAACAGTGTCATGGTCACTGACGTCATAGGTATAGCGATAAACCTCTCTTTACTTCTATATATGGAGACTTCACTAGGGATAGAGAATCGGTCATGAAAAAATGATGTGTAGTGTTTATGGCAAGATTGAGGTTAACCATATCTTTATCTGTTGCATACCTTTTTTAACTCGATGGCGTCGCATATCGAGAAATCATTTTCACTCAAGGCAGTCGATTGGTATGTGATGACCATCATTTATTGTCATGTAACTTTAGGTATTAGTGTGTTCATTGGTTGATTGGACACTTAGGTTGAAAGACCTTATGGACAAGTTGTACCATTGGGTTTAAAAAAGGTACGTCACTGGTCGTTCAAACCCTTGGGTGAGGAGACATAGCTATAGACAAGCCTTCATCGATGAGAGGCTAAGCCTAAACCCTTAATAAGCCCAAATATGAACCCATAAATATTTTCCCTAGGAAAAACTATTGGGGCGGTTGTGGGACCCATAAGATCGGATCGGTACCCCGCACAACAAAAATGGGTCTAACTCGTGCTAATTAATATGGGAATACTATATTCCATTAAGAGTGCATAAGGAAAAACTGGGGACGAATCGAAGTCCAAAAACACAAACGGGAGAAAAAGCGGATTATGTGCATAACTCGAGCATCAAGAGCACGCATGCGCGCGCAGCATACTGCAAGCAAAATGAGCTGTAATTAAAAAAAAATTAAAATTGAAAGCTTAAGGCATCAGCTCTCTGTTTCCAGAGAGCTAATGCAAATAGGGCATTTTACCATTATTACTTTAAACTTTTCCTAAATACTTTCAAACACCCAAAAGATAATTTTAACATCAAAATCAATATCAACACATGTTATATAAAAAATATAAATATATCCTAAATACATATATGCATTTCTTAAAAAAAAAAAAAAAAGTCAAATTAGAATCCCACAAAGAAGTAACCCTTGAACAATTTTAGGTCACTTAAATATGGTCAAATGATTATAGAATGGTTGTCATAGCTTCAAGCTTTTATTTAGAGTTCCAAAACTCTAATTTTATATTTACCCCCAACATAAACATATTTGACCCAATTATAAGCATATTGTGTTTATGCTTTCTAAGCATCCATACACAATTTAGTACCTAATTTCAAATTCAAGTTATATTATATCAAATACAAAAATAGCTTATTACAGAAGATCAAACTTACCTAGTATGCTTGAACCAAAGATCTAATCTTCTTCTCTTTATTGAAAAATATAGATAACTTTTAAAGTTTATCTAAACACTTCTTTATGATAATTTTGTCTTATGTTTTGCCTTACGTTTTCTTAATCAAAAACTTGTTCAAGTTTACCTTTTATAGTCAAGCTTATGAAATTTTTTATAATAAAAGTTCTAATCAACTTTTAGGTGGGTTTAATCCAATTTGTTAATTAGGTGCAACAAATCACATTTATCTACCATTTTGATTTAATCCAAATAAATCTAGATAAATATTAACCAATTGATTAATTCATTGTCTACCACTTTGATTTAATTCAATTAAATCAAAGTTAAATACACATATTATTAAATATTTTATAATTACTAAAATATCCTCAAATTGTAGAGATATTTATGAAATTACAAAAAAACTCATGTGTATTTATTAATTTAACTATTAAATAAATTTGGATTGATCCAATTAGTCCAATTGGGTCAAAGTAAATAATTAATGTTATCCGATAACACTTCATTATTTTAATTGATATTATAATATCAAATATTATTTAATATCGAACATAATCGGCTACCCAAATGCTCAACAAGTATAATTCATATTATGGGACACTCTAAGTTCAGACACGTTTTTCATATAAGCCTAGCTCATATGTACGCAATTCAGCCACCTCCAAGTCTGTGAAGAACATAAACGACCTTTCTGAACTATACAAATCAATGTCATCACATCTGTTTAACAGTCCCTCCATCGTAGGCTATCTGAGTTGTGCTTATGAAACATAGATTACACTGTCAAGTTTCCAAAGCGTACATCACATATTGTCGACATGTACATGATTCCTTACAACTAATTAGAATACTAAATTCTAATATATATGGGATCAATCCTAGGTGATCAGCTTTGGCCAAAGTCTTAAGAATCATGGCTCACTAAAATGGATAACTTAACCTATTATGATATACATATAGGCCGACTAATCTTATCTGATACACATTTGATTAACGAGTGTATCGATCCACACCCAAGAAACATCTAGCGGTCAAACCATGAAAGGTTTCTAAAATATATGGCATCAAAGTACAGAAAAATCACACATAAAATCAATGTTATCCTACAGTTAAAGGATTACTTATGCTATTGGACTCGAGGAGAATCCTATTGATGGTGGTGTATACTTCCAACTATTAGAAATCACTAACTTCCCTTGCTCATGAAGTCATGCTCCATTGGGCCAGACCATTGAAACTTTAATTCCAATATATGACATATGCTAGTATTTTAGGTTATAGGAATTCGATTATATTCCAAAACCAACAACTAGGAATATTTACTTTAAGAATAGTTTATAATAGTATATTATCTCAATATCGGACCACCTAGTAACCAGTATTACTGCATGACTATTATAAGGTCGATGTCCTTCTCAGCATATTTATAAATCACACTTATATGCATTATGACATAGTGCTCATCCGAATGGTACCGAATTATCATCTCCTCCACATGCTTATCGAATAACTTTGGAGGTAAGGCCTTAGTAAGTGGGTCTACTATGTTGTCTTGTCCTTGAACCTTCAAGACCATTATATCTTTTCGTTCAATGATTTCTCTAATCATGCGATATTTCTTTTCCACTTGCTTAGACTTGGAATGCACTCTCGAATCCTTAGCTTGCGCTCTCTACTATTATCACAGTATAATGGGATCGGATTCGCAATACCATGCACAATGCCAAGTTCTGTAATAAAATTTCTAATCCAAACAACTTCTTTAACAACATCTGAAGCCGCTATAAATTATGCTTCAGTGGTGGAATTAGATTAGTTATAGAGCCTTACTTTGAACATCGCCAACTAACTGCACCGCCTTTAAGGGTAAATATGTATCTAGATGTAGATTTTCTATAATTCAGATCTCTCTGGAAGTTGTAGTCTGTATAACCCTTATGTTGTAGCTCATCTTCCCTATATATTAGAAACTTATCCTTGGTACCCTTAAGATATTTAAGGATATATTTAACGGCTGTCCAATGACCATTATCCGGATCAGATTGATATTAACTAGTCACACTGACCCCGAAATTGATATCAGGTCTTGTATATAATATAACATACATAATGCTTCCAATACAAGAAGCACATGGCAAGTTAGACATTCTAAATCTATCTTCCTCAGTCCGAGGTGCCATTTTCTTCTAAAGATGTATGTCATATCGAAATGGTACATTTTCTACCTTGTAGTTGGTAAATCGTACATTTTTAATATTTATCTATGTACTTCGATAATGATAACCTTATAAGCTTCATTATTCTATACAGGTAGAGCCTTATATATAGTATATATGAAGTTTTACCCATGTATCTCATGGAAAAGTTCTTGCAAAGGTACGATTTCACACTTTACATCAATCCTATAACATTCCCAATGATAAGGAAATCATCTATGTACAATACGAGGAATACTATCATGATCCCACTAACTTTCTTATAAACGCATGGTTCTTTCTCATTCTTGATGAATCCAGATAATCTAAATATCCATCAAAATAATGGTTCCAGCTTCGAGAAACCTGTTTAAGTACATACATAAACTTCTTGAGCTTACAAACCAAGTTTGAAATCTCACTGGATACGAAACCTTCTGGTTATTACATATAGATATCCTCCTCAAGGAATCCATTTAGGAAAACAATTTTCACATCCATCTGCCATATCTCATAATCATGATATGCAGCAATGACTAAAAGAATCTTAATATATTTTGCATGGCTACTGGTGAAAAAGTTTCCTCATAGTCAATTCCAGGATGTTGAATGTATTTTTTTTGTTATCAATCGGGCCTCAAAGGTTTCCACATTTCCATCAGGCCCTCATTCACTTTTATAAACCCATTTACAACCAATAGGTTTAACTCATTCAGGAAGTTAAACCAAATCCCAGACTTGATTGTCATGTATAGAATCCACTTCAGATTTCATGGCTTTCTGCCATTTTCCTGAATCAATATCCAATATTATCTGTCTATACGTAGTCGGATTCGTTTCCTCAAAAATGAGAAAACCAAGACTCGCATCAAACTTAAAAACAGACTCTTTAGGGACCTTGATATTTTATTTGATCTATGTAGAATATGTTTTGTAGATCCTTCACCTAGTTGGATATCTGGTTCCATCTCAGGCTCCTTAATGTTGGGATCAAACTCATCGAGTTTAATCTTTGTACAATTCTCACTTTCTCTCAAAAATTCCTTTTCAAGAAAATGGACAAAACGAGCAACAAAAATATTTCATTGCTCGGAATCGTAGAATTGATATCCTAAAGAATTTTTAAGATATCCAACTTGTTGGAGTTTTTTCAAGGTCCCAATATCAAAACTCAAGCATGAAATACAAGTGAACACAACGACGGAAGTGCGGAATACTTACATCGAGCGGTTTGAGCGACGATTTGGGCAACAAAATTCGAAAATCTGCACACTTTATCAAGGCAGTGGGCTGCTGTGAATAGTATATTTCGCCCCTTCACTTCAAGTTTTGAAGCTCCAAGCTTCACCGAATGGCTTCCCGGCTCATGGGTAAACTTCCCTTATCACCTTGGCATGATCCCGGAGTGTGCTAGCACTCTTGTTTTGCCACAAAACACACTTGCTTCCCTCATTTTCTTTTGTCAAATTCGGCAGTTCACTGCCTAAGAAACAGAAAATGGCGTGAGAGAAGAGAGGAGAAGAAGAGGAGAGAGAGGCGGCAAAGTAAGCCTACTTTGCTTTTTCGGTTTTGTGTTTGTTTTATGCATCAAATGCATATGAATTTCATTTGAAATTCATTTCAAAGCCATTTGGCTTTAAATGTCAACAACACACATCACCTTTCAATCATCAAGTCACATCACATCACTTACATCATTCAATCAATCCAATCAATTGTCACATCACTCAAAGTGACATGATTTGACGCTTGATGTGACGCTAGATGTGACTAGCGATTTGACGCTTGATTTGACGTGCCGCACTCGAATTCTAAATACGAATGCACTCGTAAAAATCTCGGGCTCGGGTTCGCTAATTCCAAATTAATGAATTTTCCGTTGCGTCGTAATTAAATGATTACGCCAAGCGAAATCACTATTCACGTCGTTAACGAATTAATTCTAAATTAATTCGTTCGCCCGAATTAAAATCTAATTTTAATTCCGCGTCGAAATCCAATTTCGATTAATATATCAAATATATTAATTCCTCGATTAATTCCAAATTAATATTTCTCTCTCTTTAATCGTTATTTTATCCTAGATAAAATATCTCCGCAATTAATCCCAGATTAATTTTCTCTCTCATCTAATTAATCCCAGATTAATATAACTGCGAGTCATACGTCATCGGTGAATCTTTGGGAAGCGACCCATGAGATCCCCGGATAGGTTGGCAGTCAAATCGGTCGTCGGACTATCCGAACACGTAAGTACCTCGTACTACGTTTTACCGATTTACAAGACAAGGTTGGCTTCTAGCAAAGCACCATGCCTATCCAATTCTCCGGAAACATCCTTACAGGAATAAGGATCTATATCAAGCGTAGTATACCGTAGTATTGTGCGTATCGCCCCAGTATCGGATAATCACGTGCTAGGGCTGGGGCTGGATAAGTGTCTACCCCGTCCGAAGCACATATCGGATGTCTGGTAACATAGTCTCTATAATCGGATATACATGACCTGGTCACAATATCCCGATTGGTTGCGCAACACTCAAGAGCACTAGTACCGTATCCTGCGTGACATCATCTCCAATATGACTGAAGTGACACTTCCGTCTTGACATCACACCCAATACTCTACGACTCTCTGATAAACCCAGAAGTGGTGTACACAGAACCGGTCAAAGCCCCCTACCACCAAAACCAAAGTTTATCGATTATCGTAAGTATTAGCGATGCAAGTCTCAAGTTAAGACTATACACACCTACCTTGATTTCGGCCTCCCATAGACACATAGTCATAATACCAATGGGATTCCGAAGGGTCTATCCAGAGCGAAGCTGTTTCCCGTACCATCGGTGAAACACGACCTCCTATCGCACTTGCATAAGTATCCAATACTTATATATATGAGAACTATGTCGTTGTGCCCTCACAACGCACACAAGTGCAATACTAGCCTATTCTGCATTATCGATGTCCAGTCTCGAAAATACTACGGCTAGGGATATTTAATGATTAATCCTTCGTGGACAGATACTGTCTCATATCATCTCAATCCAGAAACTAATCATAGGGACCTCTCTTCATTTATATATCTATGGTGATCTAATCACAAATGATGAGAGTGCAATTTCCTTATTACATAGTTAATTTGCTACAACAACACAATGTTCTGTGCAAATAGTGACGCTATGGGTCATATTATCCAACAATCTCCCACTTGGCACGTAGCGAGTCACTCAAGTGTCCTACACCCGAACTATGTACGGTTCGCTCAAATTGCTGAGGAAAGGTTTTCATCAGCGGATTTGTTTGATATCATTTAACGCGATTTATACAATCATCACATCGCCACGATGTATGATCCGAACGAATCAGATGATATAGAAGTATATATCTGGATCGTTGATGAGACCATTAATTCTTTAGCCTGTGCTGATGCCTAGCTCAGCTGCTAACAGAACTATATCTAATCTAATTAGATATGTATCGACCCAAATGACTTCTATTGCTGCCTCAGCTGCTGCAATTAACCCGCATTTGTTGTTTATGCGGTAACAGTATCTTGCTTGGAAGATTTCCAACTTACTGCACCGTTATTCAAACTGTATAGTACCGTTTGCGACTTTTAGTCGTCTTTATCGGTTATAGGAAACTTGCTACAGTGATCCCAGTCACTTCAAGTTCTCCTACTCCATAGACTAAGACAGCATCCTTAGTTCTCTAAGATGTTCCTAACATCAATCCAGTGACTATCACTCGGATTGTCCTGTTGTGAATCCATATGCTCAAAGTGTATGATACACTAGGTCTTGTACATTTTTCAATGTACGGTTCCACGGAGAGTATTTCGAAAGCCAAGCTTTCCCCGACATTTATTTTATGGGAATATCATTTCCAAGAAATGACGTATTATCATTATTTTATATGACAGCCACTGTCAGTGCGCTCCCACTAACCCTCTTATATACAAAGAATTATTTTCGTTTTGAATTAAATCATACACCATTATGATTACATCAAAATGATAATTCCAAGAACTTATGCTCGCGTCAGCAAGCATTATCCAAATGGATCTACCGTGGCAATAGGTAAAAGGTTGAATCGTAATCAACACAATGTCGATAACGATACCTTTCAGTTAAAAGCCTAGCTTTATACGTTGGTATGTTGCCATCCATGTACGTCTTCCTTGAAGACTTATATAGTACCAATAGGCACAATGCCATGTGGTACATCAACTAGTATCCAAACTGGTTGATATACATGGAATCCATTTCGGACTCATGACACTTTGTCATAATAGGGAGTCGATACCTCGTATCACTTCCTTTGTTCTCGTGTATTCGAAGATTAATGGTATAGTTTCATCCTTGATGAACTATATATGTTCCATTAAGATTCAGTGCCTAGAACAGTATTACTCCGATTTTCATCGAGTTATACTATCCTCCCACTTACCACTGCATATCGGTATTCCTCTTAGGAAAACCGCATGGTGAGCAACAATCTAATTGTTCTCAAGTGAGGTGTTAAGTACAATACTTATGGTATCCCTAGGATGACTACAATTGGCACTTATCATATTTGGGTTTTAGTTTGGTATCATCCAAACATATGCCAAACATACCCAAATAGTCAGGAATGAGAAACCGGTTTCTTTCCCGTTCATATCTAATATGATATCTGTCAAACAGATTATTATGGAACCTTATTCAAAATAAGTTCTTGCACTGTTTAAAGCTTATCCGTTGAAGGAAATGGTAGCTCAAAGCGACTCGTGATTAACCTTATTATGTCTAACAAAATTTGGTTAATCCTGTTCGGACACACCGCCAAAATGACGTATTCCGGGAGGAGTCCTCATTGAAAGAATACTATACTCTTTCAAGTATACGAGAAACTTACTGCTTAAGTATTTCATTACGGTCTTACCGTGATGGTGTTGTAATACTATAACCGATCTGTTTGTCTATTCCGTGTCGAAACTATAAAAGTTTTCGATTTGTGTTCTTCAAAAGAAACACACAACCATTACGCGATGCCACATCCGTATAGGTCACGTAATATTCATATCCACCTCTAGCCTAGCTAGACACGGGCCCACTTGCTTCACTATGAACTAGGGCTAACAGATCGGTGGCATTTTTCACTTTTACCGAGTAAAGGTGTTTTAAGCATTTTGCTTAATAAACTAGATTCGTAGACTTTATTTGAATAGAATCAAATCAGTCCTAGTACCGCTCTTCAAAAGTGCGGATATACGATTCTTGTTTAGTAGTGTCCCTGACAACTATGCCACAATTAAGTTTCTTAATTGATCAAATCAGTTTGAGCTATTTATTTGTCATGTTATATATTTGAGATATTATTTATATTCAAAATATAAATTCTGTTATTCACATCTAATGTGTTTATCTCAATATCATCTTTATATAATAAAAACACTTTAGTGTTCTAGAATATAAAGGTACACCCGCCGCGGGTTATACACTGATATAAGATAATGTTTCTAGTCAAACTAGTTACATTATAACAGTTCCCTAATTTAAGTACATACCCAAGGTAATTCATAAAGTTAGGTATCTACGGTTAAAACAGCGACTATCGTCCCGTTTTCAATTCGCAGAGTAATCTCATCTGAAGTCAGTATCCTGCTTAAAGCAGATTCTGCACAACAGTACATATTTATGTATCACACTAAGTATTTAAAATCCAATTTCAATACTAGTTGTGAACATAATTATGACAAACATATTTGAAGTAAGAGCCTTGCTCGTCTTCAATTCCTTCTTAGGATTGTCCTATTATCTTCCTAGAAGACCTAATCCTTAATTCTGATTCAGAAATTAGGGAGTATACTACGACAAGCTAATGGATTAAGCGCTAAAGTTATCATTATATGAATATTACAAATTTCATATTCCACTTATTCGCTTAACTCCGGGCTTTAGGCATAAATCATTATTTTATCAAATAAAATAACTTATTAATTTCCAAGACCATCTTGAAATTATTCCCAATTAGAAAATTAAATCATTTAAAATATTTTAATCCAAGATTATATTTTAAATATCCAACTTTTCAATTTTATCTTGATTACAATAGTCCAACTATTTAATCAACGATTAGTGGTACTATTTATTATAATGATTATAATAGTCCAACTATATAATCAAATATAATCCAAATTAATTAACCTCAATTACATTGATTACTATAATCCAATTATAAAATCAACTGTAAATTGAAATTAATTAATTCAAATATTGATTAATATAATCCAATTATATATAATCAACTATAATACAGTCCAACTGTTTATTAAAACAACAATTTAATATTAGTCCAACTAACATTTAATTAATGTGACGAGAAAAATATAAATGAGCGTGTTTAGCAAGTAATTGAACGAATGTTGCAAATTCAATACTTGCCTCCCACAATTTTTCGTCGAGCCTCTAACCCTCTGTGGAGTACTCGGGAAACCGTGTTTCCTAGTGGGCTAGGATCCTGTCAAATAACATACAACCTTGACTTTGGCCAACAAGTTGTATGCTATTTAACCAGGTAGATCTCACAGATCAATTGGATCCAATCCAATTCCCAGATCCGGTTAGGTGGACATCCAAGTCCTAAACATATTACTTATGCCAATGTATCTAATACATTTTCTAACCTTATCCTCCGAATCATCTAGGCCTTGGCTTTGGCACAACAAACCTAATGATTCCAGTTAAGCGGGACCCATTGACAAGGAAAGTTTCGTAATCAATGTCGTTGGACAAGAAGTGATCTTGACTTTGGCCAACAAATCACAACTTGGACAAGACACTGATGTGGAACAAAACCCTCATGATTCAAGTACATCCAATTGACAAGGTCTTGACTTTGGCCAACAAACCAATGCCAATTGGATCTTGAACAAGAATCATTCAATGGAAGGATAATCGCTTAATATAGATTGAGGGATTTTTCGCGTGCAAATTGGCAACCAATTTATTATCTTTGTTAAGGTCTCATTGTCATACACCCTTAAACATGCATTCTAAACACATAATAAAGCGCATATGAAATAAAATAATAATGATATGCGGATGGATACTTTACATTGATCCTAGATCAAATCTCTCATTTTCTCTCTCCAAAGCTAGCACTTGTATTTACTTCTACCCGTTACACTACACTTCTAAAGAAACCTCATATACATAGAGGGGAATAGGTGAGAAGAGAATACAAAGAGTATAAAGGTGATAAGGCTGGACACGCAGGTCCAATTTATAAATCAAATTTATTACAATTTCCAAAATTGTCCCACCCGACTAATAACCATCCGATATACATTATTCATGCATCGCAACCATGTATTCACTCAAGCATGTTATCAATCAATCTAATCCAATTAATTAATCTGATAATTAGTGATCATCCAATGTTCAAACAACGATTTGATTTTGTTCGAGTCAAACTCGTTTTTGCAAATAAGTACTTAAAGTACGAATTCTTGAATTAAATTAAACTACATAATTAAATCTAATTTAATATGTATTTAATACTAATCCAATTATTTAATTCCAAATTAAATCTTACACTTTATTTACGAACCTTACGACTTAAATTCCAAATTTAATCGTTTCGGGTCTCAAAGCCCGATGAATATCCAATATTAATTTAATTAAAGTCTAATGGGCTTTTAATTAATTTCTTAAGGCGTGGACTTTTGGTCAATTCGTGTCAAACCGAATAACCAAAATCCAATCTGGGAGTTACCCCATAAGCCTAGAAATTAATCTTGGCCAATTAGGCCCAATTAAACTTTAAAGGTCCATAAGTCGCATTTGGGCTTTATGGTAGCGGGTTTGGGCCTAATTGGATCCAACCAATTTTGCCTAAACCTAACTTTGTACAACAAAGCCCAATAAACCCATTTACAACAATTCAAGCTCAATTTCCAAAATTAGCCTTATTAATTAAATTACACAAATCCAATCTCGCAATTTAATTACCTAAAGTGTATATCATGATTAATCACCTAAACTATTATTTCCAAAACACAAATTAGGCTAATTAATCATACTCAATTTCATCATCACATGTCCAACACGTCAAGATTAAAATCAAACTCATTACATGCTTTACTTTATTCTTGGCAATAAGGTTAATTACATGTCCGATTTGTTTCAATCCAATTAAAACCAATTCGACATCAAATCAACTTACACATAATCGTTTCAAGTCATCCAATGACAACGAAACAAAATTACCAAGATTTAGGGCATATTCCTATTCGGCCAACACATCAAAATTGGGGAAATTTGTTCTAAACAAAATTTAATCAAATTGATCCAACCAATCATCAATTAAACATGTATTAAGCATACTTGATCATCCAATTTCATAATTGCATGCTCAATTTCATTTTACCCAATTTAAAGTTTCATGACATACATTCAAAATTGGGGAAATTTGTTCTAAACAATATTTAATCAAATTGATCAAACCAATCATCAATTAAACATGTATTAAGCATACTTAATCATCCAATTTCATAATTGCATGCTCAATTTCATTTTACCCAATTTCAAGTTTCATGACATACTTTCAAAATTGGGGAAATTTGTTCCAAACATTATTTAATCAAATTGATCCAACCAATCATCAATTAAACATGTATTAAGCATAATTAATCATCCAATTTCATAATTACATGCTCAATTTCATTTTTCCCAATTTAAAGTTTCATGACATACTTGGCAATTTGGGGATTTTTCGTCCAAATCGAATTCAATCCAATTGATTCCGCAATCGACGTTAAATCATCATCCCGAATGATTTCCAACACTTCCAATTGTCAAAAATCAAAAATCCCAAGACATAAAAGACATATCATATTCGGCCAAGAGGAACATTTGGGGGAAAATTGATCCAATCAAATTTTCTTCAAATTGACATAATCAATATTCAATACAAACACAATTAAGCATACAAATCCATCCAATTTCATTTATCATGCTCACAATCAAGTTTGCCCAAATTTTATCCCTAACTTTTCATGCTTTTAACCTAAGCTCATGATGCCATTGTTGGAGTTTTTTCAAGGTCCCAAGATCAAAACTCAAGCATGAAATACAAGTGAACACAACGACGGAAGTGCGGAATACTTACATCGAGCGGTTGAGCGACGATTTGGGCAACAAAATTCGAAAATCTGCACACTTTATCAAGGCAGTGGGCTGCTGTGAATAGTGTATTTCACCCCTTCACTTCAAGTTTTGAAGCTCCAAGCTTCACCGAATGGCTTCCCGGCTCATGGGTAAACTTCCCTTATCACCTTGGCATGATCCCGGAGTGTGCTAGCACTCTTGTTTTGCCACAAAACACACTTGCTTCCCTCATTTTCTTTTGTCAAATTCGGCAGTTCACTGCCTAAGAAAAACAGAAAATGGCGTGAGAGAAGAGAGGAGAAGAAGAGGAGAGAGAGGCGGCAAAGTAAGCCTACTTTGCTTTTTCGGTTTTGTGTTTGTTTTATGCATCAAATGCATATGAATTTCATTTGAAATTCATTTCAAAGCCATTTGGCTTTAAATGTCAACAACACACATCACCTTTCAATCATCAAATCACATCACATCACTTACATCATTCAATCAATCCAATCAATTGTCACATCACTCAAAGTGACATGATTTGACGCTTGATGTGACGCTAGATGTGACTAGCGATTTGACGCTTGATTTGACGTGCCGCACTCGAATTCTAAATACGAATGCACTCGTAAAAATCTCGGGCTCGGGTTCGCTAATTCCAAATTAATGAATTTTCGTTGCGTCGTAATTAAATGATTACGCCAAGCGAAATCACTATTCACGTCGCTAACGAATTAATTCTAAATTAATTCGTTCGCCCGAATTAAAATCTAATTTTAATTCCGCGTCGAAATCCAATTTCGATTAATATATCAAATATATTAATTCCTCGATTAATTCCAAATTAATATTTCTCTCTCTTTAATCGTTATTTTATCCTAGATAAAATATCTCCGCAATTAATCCCAGATTAATTTTCTCTCTCATCTAATTAATCCCAGATTAATATAACTGCGAGTCATACGTCATCGGTGAATCTTTGGGAAGCGACCCATGAGATCCCCGGATAGGTTGGCAGTCAAATCGGTCGTCGGACTATCCGAACACGTAAGTACCTCGTACTACGTTTTACCGATTTACAAGACAAGGTTGGCTTTTAGCAAAGCACCATGCTTATCCAATTCTCCGGAAACATCCTTACAGGAATAAGGATCTATATCAAGCGTAGTATACCGTAGTATTGTGCGTATCGGCCCAGTATCGGATAATCACGTGCTAGGGCTGGGGCTGGATAAGTGTCTACCCCGTCCGAAGCACATATCGGATGTCTGGTAACATAGTCTCTATAATCGGATATACATGACCTGGTCACAATATCCCGATTGGTTGCGCAACACTCAAGAGCACTAGTACCGTATCCTGCGTGACATCATCTCCAATATGACTGAAGTGACACTTCCGTCTTGACATCACACCCAATACTCTACGACTCTCTGATAAACCCAGAAGTGGTGTACACAGAACCGGTCAAAGCCCCCTACCACCAAAACCAAAGTTTATCGATTAT
Organism: Zanthoxylum bungeanum; assembly: GCA_019454045.1. Lineage (NCBI taxonomy): Eukaryota > Viridiplantae > Streptophyta > Magnoliopsida > Sapindales > Rutaceae > Zanthoxylum > Zanthoxylum bungeanum. Next base: position 59,549 of record SKCR01036996.1, on the reverse strand, counting down.
CGTAAGTATTAGCGATGCAAGTCTCAGGTTAAGACTATACACACCTACCTTGATTTCGGCCTCCCATAGACACATAGTCATAATACCAATGGGATTCCGAAGGGTCTATCCAGAGCGAAGCTGTTTCCCGTACCATCGGTGAAACACGACCTCCTATCGCACTTGCATAAGTATCCAATACTTATATATATGAGAACTATGTCGTTGTGCCCTCACAACGCACACAAGTGCAATACTAGCCTATTCTGCATTATCGATGTCCAGTCTCGATAATACTACGGCTAGGGATATTTAATGATTAATCCTTCGTGGACAGATACTGTCTCATATCATCTCAATCCAGGAACTAATCATAGGGACCTCTCTTCATTTATATATCTATGGTGATCTAATCACAAATGATGAGAGTGCAATTTCCTTATTACATAGTTAATTTGCTACAACAACACAATGTTCTGTGTAAATAGTGACGCTATGGGTCATATTATCCAACACAACTTACCTGTATTTATAACCGTTGGGTATTAGTTTATTCTGGTTCACAATTCTAACGTATGTGGGACAACCCTAAATCTTTTATATACGTAAGACTTGAATTTCTATTGTACCCTATTTGGTATGGGATCGTATAAACAGCTTTCGATGGGCAGCAGTGAGTAAATTATAACCCCAAAGGTAATATGGAAGATCTGTATAGCTCATCATAGATCATACCATATTCCGTAAAGTAAGATTTCTCCACTCAAACACATTATTGTGTTGAGACATTCCTAGTGGGCCATATTGGGTGAGAATCTCATTCTCCCTTAAATAACATATGAATTCTTCACTTATGAATTCACCACATCGATCTGATCGAGGGCACTTGATGAATTTATCAGTTTTTTTACTTCATTTTAGAATATTTTGAATTTATCAAATGTTTCTGATTTATGTCTCATCAAATAAACATATCCATATTTTGACTTATCATCCGTGAAAGTCACGAATTATGTTGAACTATCATGAGTGACATGATTTAATAGACCATACACATCACTGTGTATTTGCTCCAAAAAATCTTTAGCACGGTTTCCAACACCAAGAAATGAGGCATTTGTTATTTTCCCTTAGATACATGACTCATAAATCGAGTAAGGATCTAAGGTAATATATTCAACCAAACCATCTTTAACGAATTTTGATAGGCTTCTAACACTTATGTGGCCAAATCTCATAAGTCATAATTCATTATTATTTAATTCAGATCTTTTACTTGTATTTTCCTCTATATTAAGGACATCTTTATATGTTTCCAAAATATAATGATCGTAAGATGGTTTTGGCCTTCAAAATCCCATTAGGTAGACCTCAAAGGTCAATCACATCCATATGACTCCTAAGTTTGGTCATGAACCATTTTTTATCCTTACAATAATTACGGTAGTACATTAAGACGTGCTTCAGATGTATACTTGTCAATATTCACTAATGAGCTTTGTAAAAACACCATTTCAATAATGATGGTATTGGGTGACTACATCAAATCATCATGGTATATCTAATGTTTTACCGGAGCGGCCTAAGTTCTGACCATAAATACCCTCACAATAATGACGATATTGGGCGTAAGTAATAAGAACTCATTCATCTCCGTATTGACAAGACGAGTCATCCAATAATGCTCTAACATTATTAATACTATTACTTAAAAGAAATCACCTAACCATGAGAGATTTATAACAATCAAGTCATTAACATGATTGGGTCAAACTAAAAAATTTAATTTAAAACATGCAATGCATATCTAATACGACTTATGCATAATTAAATTAAAATAAAGATTCAAATACACGTTAAATATGCAACATGTGTTGTGTGGTTAAAACCTACTCTAATACCTTTCTCTGGGGGCTGTTGGGGGACCCATAAGATCGGATCGGTGCCTCACGCGATGAAAATGGGTCTAACCCGTGGTAATTAAGCATGGGTGTATTTTTAAATAATTTAATGGAATACCATATTCCATTACAAGTGTATAGAGAAAATCCGGAGACGAATCGCAACATGTAAGCTTATGCATGATGCGCAAGCATCATGTTGCAAGCATAGCATGCTGCAAGCAGCATGAGCTCCATGTAAAATATATATATTTTTTAATTGAAAGCTCAATGTATCAGCTCTTTGTTTCCAAAGAGTTGATGCAAATAGGGTGTTTTACCCTAATTACTTCCAATTTTCGGTAAATTTTTTCAAATGCCCAAAAATTAATTTTAACATCAACACAAGTTATATAACAAACATACATATATCCTAAATATATATATATACACATTTCTTTGAATCTCAAAAAAATAAACCAATTTAGAATCCCATAAAAAAGGTAACCTTTGAACGATTATAAGTTACTTAAAGGTGGTCAAGTGATTCTAAAATAGTAGTCGTAACTCCAAGCTTTTATCTAGAATTCTGAATTCTAATTTTATGTACATGTCCAACATAAACATATTTGACCCAATCATAAGCATATTGTGTTTATGCTTCCAAAGCATCCATACACAATTTATTAATCTAATTTCAACTTCAAGCTATATTATATCAAATACAGAAACATAGCTTATTAGAGAAGATCAAATTTACCTAGTAAGTTTGAACCAAAGATCTAATCCTCTTCTCTTCATTGAAAAATGTAGAGAACTTCCAAAGTTATACTAAACACTTTTTTAGACTAACACTTAATTATTTTAATTTATAATTCTAATATCAAATATTATTTATTATCAAAAATTATCGGCTACTCAAGTGCTCAACGAGTACACTTCATATTGTGAGACTCTCTAAATTCAGACACATTCGTCATATAAGCCTAGCGCATATGTATGCAATTCGATCACCACCAAATTTACAAAGAACATGAACAACCTTTCTGAACTATATAAGTCGAGGTCATCATATATGTTTAAAAATCCCTCTATCACAAGCTATCTGAGTTGTGCTTAGGAAACATCTATTACACCATCAAGTTTCCAAGGCCACATCTCATATTGTCGACATGTACACGATTCTTTACAACTAATCATAACATCATTTCTGATATATATGCAATCAATGCTAGGTGATTGGCTTTAGCCATAGTCTTAAGAATCGTGACTCACTAACATGGATACCTTAGACCCTTATGGTACACATACAGGCTGACGATTCCCATATTGATACACACTTAATTACCGATTGTATCAGTCCACACCCAACGAACATCTAGCAGTCGGACCATGAAAGGTCTCTCACATATATGGCATCAAGTGTGGAGAATAACACAAAAAATCAATGTTATCTTATAGTCAAAGGATTACATATGCTACTTGACTCGGGAATATTCCTATTGATGATGGTGTATACTTCCAACTATTAGGAATCACTTGTGAGTCATTCAGTATTTGCTCCAACAAATACCCATATGTCTATACGAACTTCCTTTGTTCATGGTCCATTAGGTTAGACCATTGGAACTCTATTTCTAATATACAATATATTATAGTCTTCTAGTTTATAGAAATTTGACTGTATTCCAAAATTAACCATTAGGAATATTATCTTTAAGAATAATTTATAATAGTAATACTACATGACTATTCTAAAGTCGATGTAATTCTCAGCATATTTATATATCAAACTTATATGTATTATGAAATAAATATTAACATTAACAACGTTGAAATGAAAATATAGTTATTTTATTAACAAATAATAAAATATAATGTACAATACATTATTCGGATTGGCGCTCTAAGCACCAACTCCAATGAAAAGCCTTTTTAATGCTTGTGATTGGGCACTAACCATTTGAAGTCATTTGATCTTTTTATCATGGGATGTGAACTTGTTGGGCCTTTTCAATTGGACAAGTTTTCATTTCATGATAATGGGTAAATGACTTTGAAATGTCAACGAGCCACCGTGTATGAAAACCTTGTTGGGTCCAAAATGTTACTTTTATCCAAATATGCCAAAACACACGTCTAATACCAGTATTAGCTCTCATATAGAAAGGTACGCCTTGTTTTGTCCTATTTGGGTATCTTTAAATGTTTCTAACCCTATCTCATCCTAAATGTCATAAATGGCCAGCAGTGACAGTTCCCGCGTGGACCAATTGGAAACAATCGTGAATAAAATGGAAGAACAGCTGCAAAACTTAGCAATGTTATTGTCAACAAGACAATTTTTTAGACAATAAGGGAGGAAACTAGTGAAAGGAGGCGTGAATGGCATACGAACAGAACGGTTGAAGAGATCCCCACTTTAGATGATGATAAAGACCTGGCAGATTATGTTGTAGGTAGAATAGTCAAGTCCCAAAATAAGACTAAACTACAGAAGTTAAAAGAGAAAATGGAGTCAGTCAAACATAAAATGAAAACCAAGCATGAAGATCTGCTATACTACAATTCCATGAACTATGAAGAATAATTACCCGCCAAGTTCAAGATATTTGATATGACCAAGTTTGATATAAACAAAGACTCAAAAGCGCACCTCCATTAGCACCTATCTAGGCCTGTCCAAGCACCAAGTTGAGAAAATGTTTGCCATGTCTCTCAAATGAGCACCAATTATATGGTACCACAACCTGAAAATGAAGATAAAAGATGACTGGAAGACACTGGTAAAGGCATTCCTTAACAAGTATGTCACAGACCTAGAACTGGATCAATCTCACGGGTACCTTTGTTCCCGTTGCTTCTCGATTAATGGTTAGGTCTGAATTCTCCAACGGAGTCCGTAATGAAATTTTTTCTTAAGTCAACTTTCTCAGTTTTTATTGGCTCAAGGCTCTTTATTTTTTTGTTCTATGAGCGGATTCATCGAATTTTGGATGAATCATTATTGATGCTATATTACTGTTGTTTATGAGATGACTCACAGACCTTACATATTGAAAACATGAAGTAGAAGCCTAAAGAAAGCTTCAAGGAATACTTGGATCGCTGGAGAAGCCAAATACTGAAAATAGAACCTAAACCCTGAACCAAGAACTTAGAACGAAAATTGCTTGAAATTAACTATCACCAAGAGTAGTTAAGTTATAGTAAGGTGTAACTAGGTGAATATAAGATGTCTCATGTTTTAAAGAGTTAAGATAAATGAATTTGTCAATAAGATTAGTCACTTTAACGTGCTTTGACACGCAATAAAACGGTCAAGATAAAATTCTTGCTTATCTTCTTGTCATCAGTTATTATAGTATCAAGTAAGGGTCATTCCACCATAAGATTGTTCTTAATTATATTAGTTGTGTCATTACAAAAATAAAAGTGCTAAAAATTAGAGAGTTTGGAAATAATACACAAGATATTTAATATAAAACTAAACTAAATATATAAAATTAACGAAATTGCATGTAAATTTGAAAATATAGAAAAAAATGGTTTCATTTGCCGCTACTAGTTAATGGATATAATGATGTTTAGATTTTACCTCACTTTTTATTGAAATTAACAACCCTAAGATAACACACAAGCTCAGATATCTCGAATCTTTCCTTACTTAATCGTCAAGTAAGAACAAATGCCTTACTTGATCCATATATATTAAAAAAAACCTAGGATACACTCTCTAAATTTAATTTAATAAAAGCGTTAATGTAACATCTCTATCCCAGATATGCTATTGGTATCGAATAGACCGACCTATCCTCCTAAGCCTCTTACTATGATCATCACTACTAATCTCATTTCAATCACAAACTCATGCATAGGGACTATTGCTCAACTTAATAACATGAAATACAACTTAATACTTATACGTACGTACTTAATAACAATAAACTTTATAACTCTGTCATAGACACTTTAACTTATTTTATATATAATCTTCGCTATACAACTATCTGATAATGACTTTACTCTGACTCTGACTGAACTATGTTTTCGACTTGACCTGGTGGACCTAACTGCCCTATTGATTGCTATCAGTATCTGTCCTCTCGAGCTCGTGCTCCGAGTATACATGCAAAACAGAAACACTGTGAGTGAGAGGTTAGATTATTTGAACGACCTTGTGAGTGGACAGTTAAAAACGAAAACTGAAGTGCTTTTTTGAAACATTCATTTTTCTGAAATCAAGTTCGTCTCAAGAAAATGAATTCTTTCTGAAAACTCTTTCTTATCTGAAGTAATTCTTTTTCTATGAAACTTTTCTACAAATTCTTTTTCTATCTGTAAAACTTTGAGATTTTTATATAACCTTTTCTCTTAAAAATTCTTTCATAAACTATCTTTTCTGAAAATCATATCTATCTGAATCTATAAAAAAAACCTAATGTATGAAGACATTACATAACGTCGTCTCCCCATACGCCTATAAAATCTGTAGAAAACTTGAAGCATGGGGCGTTATGTATCTTCATCCCCCAAGCAACTGAACTAGAGCTAGGTGTGTAAATCCATGACATTGGGGCGTTATGTATTATTGTCCCCCAATGTATGCCACCATCATGTCCCTGAATCTAGGGTCTATGGGCGTTACGTATCGCCATCATCCTAGTTCTAAGATCTAGGATCTAGGGACATTACGTATCGTCGTCCCCCTAGTCATGCTCTACATGTGTACATATTTTTTATGACAATCCCAATAACCGCCAATTCCATAAGTCATATTCAAGGTGAATTTTTCCCTCATGCCTCCAAAATCACATATATCATGCTTTTAAACTCAATACTTTTCAAAACATTCTTATTTATAAAATATTTGAAATCAACTTGGTTAATGCCTTCAATTATTTTAAAATAAGTCTCGAATCAAAAACAAATAGGTAATTATTAACTTGAAAAGAAAATAGTCCACTCACAGATTAATAACTATTGCCAATGATTCTGTATACGATGGAAGAGATCCCGTGGAAAAGCTAGTCTATCATGTATTCGAGTATGGTTAGCAAATGTAAACTATAAGCTAATCATGGTCATGGATGTAGTGGATGCTCATGCATGTTGATGTAGTGGATGCTCATGCATGTTGCATAGGTGTTGTTATGGTCTATCCTCTTATTCCATTAGGTTTTGTTATGGTCTCAACCATATCCGTATATCTATTTTTCTTGGCCCTTTTTATGTTATACTACAATAAATCTCAAGCCATTTTAAACCTTACTTTTAACGGTATGATGTGAAGGGAAACATACGGGTTATTCTCGTTATCTTTTTCCCAATATATATTTAATAGAACTTTGGTCTTATAATAATGTCTAGGGGCTCGCTACTATGCATTCCATAATATATTTTGTTGATACCCTTCTTCTTCAATTCCTAACTAGGAAAGTCTATTGTTATACATCCTTAGTGATATTTAATGCTATTACTCAAGTATCCATGTCCTACTTAATTAATACTCCCTCTTTTCATCATTTCATCTTGACAGTTCCTCATTTAAATCTTTTTTTCTTAAGAGTCTTTTTCCTCTTCTCTTTTACTCTTATACAACGTCTGAGGTTCCGTGTTTTATGTCTTGGTCTTCTCATTTGAAAGATATTATCTTTTAAATATCTCTTACTCTACCTTATAAAATGCTATACAACACCACAGATTTACTTATTTCTTGGAACACCATCGGAACAAACATCGAGGCCCATCATTACTGATGTTGTATAACGAGGGTTTGGAGGGTGGGAGTTGGTCCTGAAGTATCTTTCGATTACAGTGGTCTCTCTAGCTTTACATGTTACAGTAGCACATACTACTCGTTTATAATCTTCAGATTCCCTTACTTACATATCTGGTATTGGTTTCCAACACTAAGGTAATACTGTCATGATTTATTTAAATTACCTCATTCAACTTACTTCAGATTTATTTCCGACTATTGGTCATAATGTCATTTACTGAAAATCTCTTTCAGGCTCATGATCTCTCAAAATCCTTCCATACTCTCTTTGTTATTCTCCCTTACGAAGTTTTGCTCCATTACTTAGATTTCCTCCTTATCTCAGTTTCTTAACCCTCTTAAGTCATTACTTCCTTGGAAGCTCTACATCATCTTCGATGTATTAGGGTATCACTACTAATACTTTTGGTTCGGGTTCTACTATTTTACTAGTTTATTCCTCTCTAATATGGTGGGAAGCTCTGTACAAGTCGTATATCTTACTTCTGAGGGTGGATATGTGCCTTGTTCACTCTAGTTCCTTAATTTTTTGAGTATTTACCTTCTTGAAGGCTGTCAGTTCCATAATAAGATAGGTGATCAGTACTAGATTCGACTAGTCTTACAGTGAACCCAAATCACTCTTTCTCCTACATAATATTATTATCTTATGATTCTTGTCTAAGTTTGGTTGAAATTCTTAGTTCGGCTATCTTTCTATTTTGTGATTTATCTATCCCGTTAGATGTTCTTCTTTACTTGTAAGAATCCTTGTTGGGCTTTGCATCGACTCATTCATATATTAGCGTCCATAACTTTTATCAACTATTCTGAGGTCTCTATTTATGTTACTGTCTTCAAGCCACGTTATCTATGTCACTATATGTAATGAATTTCCTTATTACATGTTGCATCATTCTATATTATTTATTTCCATAATATTAGTGCTACCGAGGCCGGTGATGGTTCATTCTTATTAGTGTTCTGCTTTTGTTGTAAGCTTCAGCTGCATCACCTTACTTATAATCTATACCGAACCATTTTTGCTAACTTCTGAGTATCTCCAATCTAATGAGTATGATTCTTACATTCATATGGGCTTCTACTACGTTTGGTCTTTTCTATGGACTTCTACTAGTACTATAAGCCTCGTGCTGACTTGCCTAGATTCTTGAATTATGCTAAGTTTCTCTTCTTTCTAACTTCAGAAACTTCTTTGAACCTTTTCTGGGTGATCTATCCCTCAGTGTTTTCTATCTATATCTTAGGATATACCATTGTCAGTTCCCTTACAATTATCTTTATCCATGCTAGTCAGGGATAGGATAAGAATTTCACATCTTGATGGATGTCGGCGTTCTCGTTCAGGTATTTTGTATCTTAATAGAGTCTGTTACTCATGTAAGATAGATATGAGGTAGACCTTGTTAGGACAGTTTTTTTAACTAGTATCACTGAGAAGTGAGAATCTATGTAGGTCATGGCCTTATCTATATCAGATTCTATAATTAAGTCAACTAACCATTTTCCTTACGACATTCATTTTATTTGCTTACGAGCCTGGGTTTGGGTGTCTAGAATCTCTGCATCTTTTTTGGTATTTCAAGTATATTACGAGTTTCCATAACTAAATCAGATTTCTTGCTTCTTTTATCTTCCTAACTATCCTTCATTATTCGGGAAGCTTGCTATCTATATAAGGTACTCAAAGGCTAGTAGATCTGCTTGAAAGAATTTTCTGAGGAAAGAATAAATCTTACTTAGATCTATTCGACATTTTTATTCTTGTTTAAGCTTACTACAATCCCCTTACTACTATAAGTTTTGACAGTTTCTTTATTATCTCATTTTATATCTCTACCTATTATCTCTGGTTGCTTTAATCATTTGTATATCATTTGTTACTTTTCTTATGGCTTTCTCTTTTGAATTCCCCTTAGGTGGATATTCTTAGAGCTTTACTGTCTATTTCCATAACTTGTCTTGAACTTCTGATTATAAACCGAGATAACTATAGAGGGATTTTCTGTTAGGACAAGGATTATAGTTATTTTCATCATGAAGAATACTCAATAGCTTTGGAAATTATTACTAACATGTCTATAAGGCTTGAGGACGTACTCTAGGATCAGATACTAGAGAGGTAGTGTCTCGCATAGGAGTATCCCATATATATAACATACACAAGACACCAACACTCTACCCACTGCAGTCACTGACTCCCTAGATCATGCTCTAATACCATTTTGTAACAACCCTCTCCCGAAGATACTACCGGTAGGGAATAGGCCGACCTATCCCCCTGAGACTCTGACTATAATCATCACTACTAATCTCATTTCAATCACAAACTCAAGCATAGGGACCATTGCCTAACTCAATAACATGAAATGCAACTTAATACTCATAAGTACATATTCAATAACAATACAATTTATAACTCTATCCTAAACACTTTAACTTATTTTACACACAATCTTCATTATACAACTGTCTGATACATGACTTTACTCTGACTCTAATTGAACTATGTCTCTGACTTGACCTAATGGACCTAACCGTACTAGTGTCTGCCATCAGTATCTATCTTCTCGATCTCGTCCTCTGGGTATACTTGTAAAATAGAAACAATGAGAGTGGGAGGGTTAGATTGTTTGAACGAACTAGTGAGTGGACAGTTAAAAATGAAAACTGAAATGCTTTTCTGAAACATTCATTTTTCTAAAATTAAATTCATCTCAAGAAAATGAATTCGTTCTGAAAATTATTTCTTATCTAAAACATTTTTTTTCTATGAAAATTTTCTGGAAATTCTTTTTCTGTCAGTAAAACTCTTAGATTTTCATGAAACTGTTTCTCTGGAAAACTCTTTAATAAAACTATCTTTTCTGAAAATCATGTTTATGAGAATCTGTAAAAACCTGACGTATGATGGCATTACGTATCTTTGTCTCGCCATACGCCTAGAAAATCAGTAGAAAACCTGACACATTGAGGCGTTGCGTATCGACCTCCCCCCATACACCTAACTAGTGGTCTTGAGGAGTTACGTATCGCCATCTCTCAAGCCACTGTATTATAGCCAGGTGTTCAAATCCATGTCATTGGGGCATTACGTATCACCGTCTCCCAATACATGCTACCATCATGTCCCTGAATCTAGGATCTATGGGTGTTACACATCGTCATCCCCCTAGTCATTCTCTACATGCGCATATATTATATCCGTCAATTTAAATAACTGTCAATTTCATAAGTCACATCTGAGGTTTTTTCCCCTCATGCCTCTAAAATCACAAATATCATGCTTTTAAACTCAATACTTTTCAAAACGTTCTTATTCATAAAATATTTGAAATCAACTCAGCTAATGCCTTGAAATATTTAAAAATAAGTCTCGAATCAAAAGTAAATAAGTAAATATCAAATTGAAAAGAAAATGGTCCACTAACAAATTAATAACTATTGCCAATGATCTTACATTCGACGGAAGAGATCCATGCGGAAAAGCTAGCCTGTCCTGTATTCGAGTATGGTTAGCATATGTAAACAAGAAGCTAATCTTGGTCATGGATGTAGTGGATGCTCAAGCATGTTGCATACGTGTTGGGATAGCTAACGAGTTAATTGACTTTAACATCCTAGGATGAAACTGATCTTGTTGCACGTCGTGACTCCAGACCCCGCTATTAGATACAAACATAGATCATTAGTTTGTTTTGTGTCATAATGCTAAGTGTTCCGCGTCACGAATCTCACATGACCAGACCTGTGGCAGAGAGCAATTCATGTTTTATGTCAGGACGCCAGATGCTGAGCATCGCGACTCTCACATGACCGACCTCAGGCTTCCACATGACCAACCTGAGTCTTCCACATGACCGACCTGAGTATTCCACACGACCGACCCGAGACATGGAGCATCTTCTTGTTACGTGTCGTGACACTAGCCCATTGGTGTCAAGACGCTCTCCTGATTACAGGTGTGGTGACACAAGAAACTGGGTGACGCATGCTGTTCCGGGCTCGCGGCCCGGTTGGGAGAACTGAGTAGCCATGGGGGACTAAACCGGAGAATGATGGAGTCGCCACCCGATGTGAACCGGGAAAATGAGATTTAAGGCCGCACTCACCCCTCGCAAGGGAAGACCTCAAACCGTTGGGTTCGGAATGGTCCCTTACTTATGTCACTTGTAATGAAAGGATTTGTGTAATAATTTAATCAAGCCTAAGTAACACTTATTTCCAAGAATATCATGCTTCTAAATTCACATGTGCAAAAAAAGATAAAACTTACACCTAGATTTGCATATATCCTACTTCTAAGTTCACATGCTCGAAAGTAAGTCAAAGTAACGACAAATATACAACTTCACAGGCATATTATACTCATGAAAATGCAAGCACGTCATAATCACATAAGCACACATGAAAGGGAATCAAATAATGATGAACACTTGATTTCGTAAACATTTCAAACTTATACATGCGGAAACATAAACGAATGACCATTACATATTCATGTGTAAATGAAAGAGTCAACTAAGTACATAATGCACAAAGACAATTAAGGATGCAAGTAGGCATTAAAGTAAGCATGCTATAACGTGATGCAAGAGAAGATAACTAACATGGACACAAACACACATGTGAGCACTTTTCCAAGTGGTACGTGGAATTGTATCCTAAGTACAGACCGCACTACCATCCATTCGGAATCAGCTACGGAATTTACGTCTGGGTTTCCATCCGATACACCACAAGGAATAATACTCAAATTACATTGGTATATGAATGAAGAGATATCAAGTAAAGAAATATGTAAATAATGCAACCAAACGGAATGAGGGCGCGGCAAATATTGTGGTAAAGGTAGCCTTTTAGGCTTTTCTTCCCCAGATGAGAAACCTTTCATCCCACACAATAAGCCAATGCGCTATTAACACAATGCATACATATGAAACAAAAGTAAATACAAAAATATCTGGCGCGGCGAAGCATCGTGGTAAAGGATTTTAACATCTTCAATTAGAGGACATTTCATCGCACTTACTAAGCCCATGCGCTTATCTTAAAGCATATATATATGAAACAAAAGTAAATACAAAGCCATTGGATTTCGTACACCCGATTGAACATATCTCACATCCAATCGAATATATATTGACCGGCGCGGCGAAGCATCGTGGTAAAGGATTTTAACCCCTTCAATTAGAGGACCTTTCATCGCACTTACTAAGCCCATGCGCTCGATCATACCATTACAAATAATATGCGGAAATTAAATAACGAATAATAAACACATCAAAATAACATAAAACAAAATATGCGTCGTTTGCTCAAGTGGTACGTGGAGTTGTATCCCGAGTGCAGATCATACTACCGTCCATTCGGAATCGGCTATGAAATTTACGTCCGGGTTTCCATCCTATATACCACAAGAGGCGACACATTTTTCATTTTAATCAAGGGCCACAACACACATCATATTCATAATACACGTATATTTATCTACTCAACGGCCACAACATGCATTTTAACATAATAATCATGCGAACAAAACTCAATAAATAATAACAATAAAAAAGAAAACGAATGTGGAAAATACCCTCAGGTCTAACCTTTTTTGTCTACTCTCGGACTCGCATTTCGCAGTGATCGGAAGGGGTAAAGCTCCGTAACTTTTCTGGTTCACTGGTTTACGTTTCCCCTCGCTGTTTCGCTACTCAAGCCACTGTTTTAACTCCGTTTTGCTGTTGTTTTCTCTGTATTTTCAGGCCACTGTTCAGGTGTGTAAGGTTGCTGTTTTGGGATCGGTTTAGATGCTTTTTTGGTCTCGGCTTTAAGGTTATTCTCGGGGGGGTTTACATATGGATGGTGGTTTTTTTGCTCTCGGTTTTGGATTTGGTTTTTAGGGTAATTTCTGTTGGCTTTATTCGGTCAGGGGGAAGCATGTTTGTGGCTTGCAGGCGGTCTTCATACGTGAAGGGTTGAGGGGTCTAGGCGTGATGAAGGGCAGTTCACTGGTAGTGTTAAAGGGCTGTTGTGTGGCGTACGTTAGGGCAGTTCACTGGCACTGTTGAAGGGTTTTTGTTTGTTTGAGTTCACGTGGAGAGTAGGTCGTGTGTGGTGGACTGAGGGCTGGCTGTTTGTGCGTGTGAGTTTGCTTTGGCTTTGCGCTGATTCCTCTTAGAAAGTGGCGTGTGTGAGGATGACCAGGGGGTGATGATACGTGGAGCTGTGTTGTGGATGGGGCGAGTGGAGCTGTTTGATCGTGGCTGATGGGCTGGTGCTAGGTACGTGATCTGTTTGCTTTAGGGGACATGAACGTGGGTGCTGGTGACTTGCGCTGAGTGTGGCGTGAAGGTTTGAGTCATGTTTTGGGGCGTTGGTCAGTGGAAGTAGGGTTTGCGTGAGGGCTATGTCGGTTGGTCCTGATCGGTGGAAGCGCTGCTCGTCACTTATTCTAGTCGGTGGAGGCAGTTTTTTGGGATTAGTGAAGGGCTTTACTGTTGTTTGTGGTGTCCGATGAGGGCTGGCTGTGAAGGGTATTTAGGGTTCTCGGTGTGGGTTTATTTGTGGCAATGTAATGATCACAGTGGATGGTGTGGTGAGGCTTGAGAGAGAAGGCGGAGAGCTGTGTTAAGTGGCGATTGTGTGTGAGTCGTTTTTTTTGGAGAGAGTTTGAGTGCCGTGAGGTTGAAGATGAGTCTTAGGGTTTCTGGTTTTGTCTTTGCCGTGAGAGTGTGAATGAGAGGAGAGGGGAGAGCCCTAGGGTTTTGTGTGTGTTGTGTTTATATAGTGAGTGCATGTGTTAGGGTTTTGCATGGTTTTTTAAGGAAATAAAATCAATTAATTAGGGAGGGATTTATTTTAATTAATTTAGGGAAAGAATAATTATATTTTAGGTGAGTAATTTATTTAATTGGTATGTGATTTATTTATTTTAGGAATTGATTTATTTATTTTAGGAATTAGGTTTACTTAATTTTGGTATTTAGATTTAATTTAATATTAAATTCAATTTTAATTTATTTAATTAGTTTCATTTTAATTTAATTTTCTTTAATTTAATTCAATTGTATTTTAGTTTAATTTAATTAGCTTTAATTTAATATTTAATTTCACTTTAATTTATTTTAATTAAATTTGGTTTAATTTTAATTTACTTTCAATTTAATTGATTGGTTTTAATTTAGTTTAATTTAATTTGTGAAATTAATTTAATTGGTTATAATTTAAAATTTATGACATGTGTTTTAAACATTTTAATTCTTTTAAATTTAGTTTGTGACATGTGTTTCAAAACGGAGGTCCCACAAGCGAACCCGAAGCTAACCCAGCGAAAAAAGATCTAACAAAATACCGATTCCCTTCCGACGACCGTTTCCCGCGGCTTCCGCTACTTAAAAGGTAGTGTCTCCAAATGAGACTCATCATCGGGTTTCACATGCAAAAATGCAATGCCTACAACAGGGTCAAATACCAGTTCTTAAATGATAATGCCCAAGTAAAACTCAACACAACCCTTTAAACTTCAACATAAACCAAAATTCATCTCATATTGTCAGCCTAAACACAAACCTTTGTTTAGCGTCATTAAATCATAAAATATAATCAACCAAAAAAAATTGGCCAAGGGCTTGATCACACTACAAAAACAACAATCTCATTCCCTTATCACTTTCAGCCAACCCCTTCTAAATTGGGGAAACTTGAATATTTTTATAAAAAAAATCTAATACATGCTTATATCTACATGAATATGCATGACTATATATGCTGTCAACTTGTCTCAAGCTTAAATACTTAAAGTTGAAAACTAAGATTTATGGGCATTTCGAAAATAAGAACAATAATACATGCACCAATCGAAATTAGATAAGAAAAAGGATTATGGGGACTCACATGCTTGAAGAAATTGAAGAAATTTGAGAGGGAGCTCCTCAACCAATTCACTTTTTTTTTTGTCCTCGAAATGGGATGGGTGAATAGTCCTCTTTTTTTATAGAGCAAAGGTTGATTTTTTGTTGCGAATGAGTGGTCCAAAATTTACCACATCACTCAATTCTAGACATTTCTGAAATTTACTATAACAGTTATGGAACTCATGATTTTTGACCTATTTTCGATTCGAATTTAGAAATTTTCCAATACGGAAGTTGTAGGTCTCGGTCTTAGTTTTCCGAAGATATAAAATTCATAAAGATCTTTCCGAAGATATAAAATTCATAAAAATCGAAGATCGTATAAAAATATTTTGGCCCAAATACTAAGGATTGTCGGGAATAGAATCGAAAATAAATTTCATATTGAAACGGCAAAGGATTCATCGAAGGTCCAAAATGTAATTTCACAAGCCCATACATGCCTGGGCATGATTTATATCATGTATTATTCCATGTATAACTTAGTAGTTGTCAGAATTACCTGGGTGTTACAATTAAGTTATAAGAAAGAAGATTGAATGATGCAACAAACACACACGCGTGGTTTATATAACTTTAGTTATAAAGTCCATGCAATTAATCGAAAACATCATGTTAATTATTATCACAATTGCTACTTAGGTCTAGAATTCAAGACAATTACATAGATCAAGAAATTAATTTATGGCATTCAAAAAGAAGAATATAACAATTACTACTAAAAAAAAATCATTTAAGACACTTTTTTGTGATAAAAAAGTGTCAAGAAATATGTCATAAATGGATGATAGTTATATGTCATAAGCATAAAATTATGACATATTTGTGACTAAAAAAATACATCATAAATAATATGATATATGTATGTCATATTTTATATTTTTCATTATTCTAATAATTTATTGTAAAAGAAGATGATAGAAAACTGTCATAAATTAAAACGACATCGTTTTATCGTATGACATGAATGTGTCATAAAACTTATGAAATATTTATTTATGCTATATTTATGTCATAAATAAAATGATGTCGTATTAATTATGATGGAAATATGTCATACATCTAGCGATGATAAAAAATAACAATTTCAAATGGATTCGAGTACGCACTCTTTACTTGAAATGTTTATCTTCAAACATAAAGCCACTAGACTACCCTTTCACTATATGTTAAGGATGGCAAAAAAATTTGGGCCCCGCTCCGCCTGGGGTCAAAAAATCGGGCCGTGTTTTAAAATGGAAACAAAAAAAATTATATATTTATATAAAAAAATTATATATATATATAAATTTTTTATGCTAAAAAACGAGCATGGGTAAAACCCGGCCGACCCGAGCCCAAGATGGACCGGGCTTTTTCCGAACCCGAGCTCGGCCCATAGTCTTATTTAGTACTTTTCCCTTTCCTAGCCCCCCTCCTAGATTTCCTAGTAGGCCTGCTCTGTTAGTGTCGGCCTTTTGGTAAAAAAAGAGTGACACCCTTACTATATGTGGAGTTTTACAAATAATTTTATTTATAATGGGGAAAAAAAATCCAAATTTAAAGTTTCAATTTCAGGCTCCTCTTCACTCTTCAGTCTCACGATTCCCTCTCAAACTCTCTCAAAATCAAACTCAGGCCAAAACTTCTAGATTCGTTCCCAAATCAACAAAACCCGAACTTTCTAATTTTACTTTCTTAACCAAAATGATAAAATACCCTACCCTCACTAAATCATGGTGAAACTCACTAAGCAAACCGAGTGCTACGAGGAGACGGTGAACTTCATGGAGAGCCTCGCCACTTCCAGCAGCCAAACTCACCGTCAAAGAGCGCAACCTCTTTTCCATCTTTTTCTTTAGTGTTATTTTAGATTTTAGGGATTGCAAAGTGGAAATTTAGTAATTTAATTCACTTACTTGAGTCTCTTGAAATTTGGTTGATTCATTTTGTTTTGTTAGAATCATAATGTGAATTTTCATATTTGTAGTTGTTTTTTTAAGTTCATTTAGGCATTTTTAAGGTTTTGATAATACATGAAAATGAATGAACATATTGTTTTTAACAAATAATAATTTGTGTGAATCACACAAGGTTGTCTCCATAATATAATGTTATGGACATAACTCATCTTAAATTACTTTGTTATATAATAATAATAATCTGTTCTATACTTTGATTACCACTTATATTCTTGCATGGACTACATGATAAGTTGCTTAATACAACATCTGGCACGCAGTTTGGAAAGTGGAAGCAATGGGAACGGGAAACCGAAACAAGACGCAAGTAATGTGAGTTTGTTGAGCTCTTTGGGAGGCAGCTAGAATAGGTGAGTTTGCTGAGTTCTTTGATTCTACAATTGATTGATGTATTGTCTTGTTAGTAATTTAGACTTGAACCAGCGTGACTGTTAGACGATAATTAAGATATTTTTATTGCACTGATTTAGTATCAGTAAAAGATTTTTTTGCATAAGAGATCATATTGGTTTTTCAGCCTTTGGTAGTCTTTTAGGTAAATTTAATATTGTGACTTTACAATAAATATCGTTTTTTAACGTGTGCTTAATAGAATCAGTAACCATTAAGTATATTTGATTAAATTAATTTGATGAATGGAATCAATAACTTTCAGTTAACATTATTTGAAATGCATGTAGATTTAGTGGTTCCTGTAGGACAAGTCGCACGAAAAATGTTGTCTTGAATTTTTCTTCAGAATCTTGTATTAATTAATAAATTATTGGTTTGTGTTTTAACTTTTTTTAGATTAGTGATTTATTATAGTAATTATTACCTTAGTATTTAGATTAACATGGTTTGATGTACGAAATATTACTTTAATATTTATGTTAGTGTTAAGTTTCTTTAATTATCTTTTAGTTATATATTATTAATTAAATGATTTATATTGATATTAAATCATGTAAAAATAATTAAATAATGTTTCAACAACAAAAACAATTATCAGATTTTCCACCAAATATATAATTCCAATGATATTTAAAATTTAAAAATTTAAATTTAAATTCCTGCGAATTATCACACTAATATGTCATAATTTATTGACATATTAGTGTCATAAATTTAATTTTTGATGACATTTATATGTCATGAAATTAAGGATTTATGAAATTTATGTGTCGTAATTTTATGACATTTATGTAACAGTTAAAAACAATCATAAATTTATTATGCACAAAAATCATCATAAAAAATATAACATGATGATTTATGACAGTCTGAAAATTGTCATAAAATAACGTTTATGATGGTTTTAAATCGTCATAAAACATAATCTTTCTAGTAGTGAATTCCAAATGGAAAATTTAATCAAATCTGAAGTTTGGACAAACTAATTCATATCTAGGGTTTTGAAATCACCCTTAACCAAAGGAGGTTTAGCTACACATAATAGAGAAGTTCAAAAAAGAATTCATTAGAGAAAATATAACAAACTAGGAGTCGAGAAAAAAATAACTTTTGAATGTTACTACTCTTCTTGTCTTATGTCTTTTTTTTTTCTTTTTCTTTTTTTTTTTTTTTTTTTTTTTTTTTTCGCTTTCTCTTCTTTGTCTTCTCTCATGAAGGTTGCCTTCTCTTTTTTTTTGCTTTCTCTTCTTTGTCTTCTCTCATGAGGATAATAATATTATAACATAATCTTAGTGATATGGGATTTTAAAAACCAAAAAAATAAGGGAAAAATATTTATTTGTGTTCGAACGCCCATCAAACGTGAAACTTTTTCCTCTGCGCGTTAGAACCTCCATCGTACGCGACTCGCACATGTAGCTACTCTGCCTCAAATCATTAGAACACTACGATGAACGTCACTCGCACATCCATTTCCTCTGTGCAGACTAGTTCTGTTGTGTAATTTAAAACGCTTGTAACTTTCTCGTCCCTTGGCAAAATCATGTGTTCTTGGAACTGGCCTTATATCAATTGGATCTTTAAATATTTTAGAATGCGCAAATGAGTGAACAATGTTCAGTTGACACTAGTCAACTCTCATCACTTTGTAAGGCCTTGAACTTCTATTTTTCACTATCTTCGTTCCTATATCAAAACACACCAATAAAATAAGTGAATTTGAATATTATTAAAACATTCAAATTACTTCTAAAAATTTACAATATTACTCGTACAAGTGGCATCAAAGTACCCTTTTATGGACTTATCACACCCTCCAACCAGCATAATGCTAGTCTCTAGCAATTCAAACTAAAAAAAAAGGAAATAAAATGAATATAAACTACCTAAGCCACTTTCATAGGGATCACGATTGCATATAGTGTATGTAACAATTCTTTAAATCCGTAGGTGACCCTAGTAGACGATTATAGTCTCGAAAGGACTTACAATGATGATACACACAAACATCATAACAAACACATAATCATGCAAATACATACTTAAAGAGGAAAAATTTAACAATGATAATCCTGATCAGTTCTTATAGTGGTGTCCTCAATGATTGTTCCCAAAAAAACGACTCAGAAAAATATCAAAGTACACTAAGAATCACAATTTAAGTAATTTTCATCAATATATCAAATTCGGACTCAATAAAGTGTGTTTGCGCATCAATCATTTTTCCAATTCATCCCTCATATCAACCAACTATACAGCTTTGGTTTAAGAACACATATCAATAGGTCAAACCAATATAGATAAATGAAACTCTTCTAGTTCAGGTTAATCATATCATGTTGTGCATATGTAGTTAGTTGTTCGACAAGGTTTTCACAAAATTTGCTAATTAGCCGAGGTAATAGATTTTTTGATTAGTAGCTTTCACACTACACACTTAAGGTAACCTTCCTCTCATAATAGAATATCAACCATAATATAGTTTGTAAAATTCAAATCATACCAAGGATAACTTCACTTCTAAAGGTTTAGGCAGCTTTAACTAATCACATGATCGATGCAAGGGATGCAAAAATGAGAAACAGGGTTGCAGAAAGAAGATGGGAAGAAATTCTAGAAAAACAAGCCATTTATATTCAATTTGTTCCATCCAGTCAATCCAAATTCAAAGATGTTAAGAATTTTTTTTAAAATGTTTAAATTCTGATATTCTATCATGAGAGGAAGACTACCTTAAGTGGTTATAGGTAGCTTTTTCTAATCACATGATCAATACAAGGGATGCAAAAATGAGATGCAAGCTACAGAAAAAAGATGGAAGAAATTCTATGCAAGTAGTCATTCAACTTCAGCTTGTTCCATCCACCAACTATATTGTCAGCGAATCAAAGTTCAAATTATGTTAAGGATTTTTTTTAAGTGCTTAAATTTTGAGTCTCAACAAGATAAACATGCTCAAATTCTTTAAACATAGATTCAAATCATACTTATTATTTCCTAAGAGTCATTTATTTTAAATAGTAATTTTTGTATCATTGGATTATATTCACTAATCAGGCCTAATTGTATTTTTTAATAAGAAAATACGAAAAAAAACTCGCAAATATTCACACAATCCCCCCCCTTAAATCTAACATAATTCTTAATGTGTTTAGAGAATATAAAAATAAAGATAAGGTGTTAAGGTTGCTCACATGATGACTTCCAATGCATGTGTTTACAGAGGATCTGATCACAGAGGGTTGTGTAACAGAATCAGTTACAAGAGTTAGTTAATTATTAGTTGTTAATCTGTTAATGAGTTGGTTAGTAAAATAGTATGTTACTAGGGTTATCATCCATGTGTATATAAACCTATTAGCTTATGTAATCAGAAGTAGTGATTCAATAAAAAAAGTTTGTTCGACTTTTCTTTTTCTTTCAACTTTCCTTTAAACCAAACAGCATTCTCAAATCCTTTCATGGTATCAGAGCATGGTTTAATGGCAAATCCAAACAATAATTCAAGCAATGCAAATACTAATTCAATTCCTCCATTAGCAAATCTGAATCAAGCTTCATCAATTCTGAATCCAAATCAAAATGCAATTCTAGGTCAAAATTCTCAAATCACTTTCTCATTCAATACACCAATCAAACTTGACCACAAAAATTATCTCATATGGAGAGCACAAGTTTTAGCTTCAATTCGAGGCAACCGACTTGAAGGATTCGTTGATGGAACCAAATCTGCACCATCGCAGTTCATAAGCAAACAGCTTCCAGATGGCTCCAATCAAGTGTCAATCAATCCAGAATTTAATAACTGGAGTGCTCAAGATCAGATGCTCATAGGATGGCTTTTATCCTCAATGACTGAAGGTAAACTTAGCCTAGTGCTTAATTACAATAATTCATTTGATATATGGAGAGCCTTAGAAAGGCAGTATGGATCCCAATCTAAGGCCAAATCAGTACAGTTACGTTATCAACTTAATACAACTAGGAAAGAAGGCATGAGTGTTACTGAATATTTTCTTAAGATGAAAGCAATTGCTGATAATATGAAGTGTGCTGGATGTTCTATTTCTGATGATGATCTTATACAGCATATTCTAACTGGATTAGATTCTGATTATTTTGCTGTATCCACTTATATCACTGGTTCTGGAATGAACTTGGATGATGCATATGCTTTACTGTTAACGCATGAAGGAAGAATGGAACAAGAGTCATTTGCTAAAAGTGCTTTCAATGCTAACTATGCTAGTAAAGGACCAAATAGTCATCGAGGGGGTTTTAATGGAGGATATAACATGAATAGAGGTGCATTTGTCTAAAAAGGTGGCTATGGCAGAGGAGCTTACCAAGGGAATGTAAACTTTGGAAGAGGTCAAGGATCCTATAATCATAGGGGTGGTAGTAATAATCATAGAGGAAATTTCTCTGGTTTTGGTCATCCATCTGCTGATGTGCCAAATAACTATACTGATGAACCTATACCAGTGTGTCAAATCTGTTACAAGAGAGGACACACAGCTGATATGTGTTGGAATAGGTTTACTGAGGGATATGTTCCAGCACCACCAAGAAATAATGGCAGAGGCAGAGGACAAAGAGTTGCATAAATGGCTAGTAGTCACTTACCTTATGAAGCCATGATCAACTGTTCAGAATCTCCTTCATCCTCAGGACCAGCTGACAGTGGATGGTATCTTGATTCTGGGGCTACTCATCATCTCACAAGCAACATGGCCAACCTACAGATAACTGATGAATACAAAGGTACTGACAAACTGTTAGTAGGCAATGGTCAAGGTCTCACTATTACACATACTAGTAATGCCTCACTGAGATTTCCTTGTTCAAAACATAAACTGCTTCTTAACAATATTCTCCTAGTACCACAAATTACCAAAAATCTTTTGAGTATTTCTAAACTAACCTTGGATAATAATGTGATTGTTGAATTTTATGGTGCTATGTGCTATGTGAAGGACAAAATGACGGGCCAAATCCTACTGCAGGGCAATGCTGAACAAGGTCTCTATATATTATTGCTGAGAACTTCACCTTATGTTAATCATCACTCTTCATTACCCAATAGTATACAACCACTTTCCATGTTATCTGCCTTGAACTCTACATGTAAAACCAAGACAAACTGTGATGACATTACTGTACTTCACAGAAAGTTTGGCCACCCACATCATACTATTCTACTTCATATATTGAAATCTTGTAAGGATGATATATCTGTTTCTAAGAAGTCTGACTTAGAATTCTGTGATGCTTGCCAATTGGGAAAAGGTCACAGGTTGCATTTTCCTATTACAGAGTCTAAAACTACTTCTGCTCTAGAGTTAATTCATACTGATCTTTGGGG
Source organism: Zanthoxylum bungeanum (assembly GCA_019454045.1). Lineage (NCBI taxonomy): Eukaryota > Viridiplantae > Streptophyta > Magnoliopsida > Sapindales > Rutaceae > Zanthoxylum > Zanthoxylum bungeanum. The sequence continues at coordinate 36,282 of SKCR01036996.1, read as the reverse complement.
ACCCTCACCCGTGTTATCTCTCAATGGCTACAAATATTACATATCCTTTGTAGATGATTATACTAGGTATACCTGGATTTTTCTTTGAAAGAAAAGTCAGAAGCTTTAGAAGTGTTTAAGCTTTTCAAACTCCAAGTAGAAAATCAGTTCAATAAGCGTATTAAACAGCTTCAATCTGATTGGGGGGGAGAATATAGGTCGTTCATTGTTTTTCTTAATCAAAATGGTATTATCTTCAGACACTCTTGTCCTTATACTCACCATCAAAATGGCTTAGTTGAGAGAAAACATAGGCACATAGTTGAACTTGGTCTCACCCTTCTGGCACAAGCAAAATTGCCTTTAAAGTTCTGGTGGGAAGCCTTCCATTCTTCTGTATATCACATAAATAGACTTCCCACTCTTATTCTTAACCTTACCACTCCTTATGAAAAACTTTACAATCTAAAACCTGACTATGGTTTTCTCAAATGCTTTGGTTGTTCTTGTTTTCCATTCTTGAGAGAGTACAACAAACATAAGTTAGATTTTCATTCAAGCAAGTGTTTGTTTTTAGGATACAGTCCTTCACATAAAGGTTACAGATGTATGCATCCTTCAGGCAAGATATATGTTGCAAGACATGTCATCTTTGATGAAACAACCTTTCCTTATGCCACTAATCATGCCTTTACCTCTATGACAGAGCATATAACTTCATCTTCGATACACAGTCCTGTCGAAATTTATCATCTTTCTGCCTTACCTTTAAATTCTCAAAGCAGCACTATAGTTTCTAGTTTAGCAGAGACAGAAAGCAGTAGATTTCAGCCTGAAGTAATTCCTGAGCAAACCACTAACTTCGCACATTCTCAGCAAGAGCATCTTTCTGCCTCACACCAAAATACAACTCCAAATATGGTCCAAACCACCACTATACCATCACAGCAAACTTCTCCAACTACCTTCAAACACTCTACCCATTCTATGATCATTAGATCTAAAACAGGAGTTTTTAAGCCCAAACTATACTCAGCAGCCCTTACTCTCAGAGAGCCTGATACTGTCAAAGTGGCCTTATCAACTAATGAATGGAGTCAAGCTATACACAGTGAATATAATGCTCTTGTACAGAATGGAACTTGGTCACTGGTTCCCAGGCCTACAGATCAAAAAATTATAGGGAACAAATGGATATATAAGATCAAATATAATTCTGATGGTAGTGTTTCCAAGTACAAAGCCAGACTTGTGGCAAAGGGTTTCCAACAAACAGAAGGTATTGACTACTTTGAGACTTTTAGTCCTGTGGTCAAACCTGCAACAATAAGAGTCATGTTATCTCTAGCAGTGATGAATAAATGGAAGATAAGGCAGATTGATGTAAATAATGCCTTCCTGAATGGAGAGTTAAAAGAAACAGTATATATGCAGCAACCAGAAGGGTTCATAGATCTTAATCATCCTTCTCATGTCTGTAAGTTACACAAATCTCTTTATGGTCTTAAGCAAGCACCAAGGGCCTGGTTTGACAAACTTAAAGGGTGCTTACTGCAATGGAAATTCAGAAACTCAGTAGCAGACACTTCCCTTTTTATCAAACATGGTGATGCTTCAATCATTTTGGTGCTAGTTTATGTGGATGATATACTTATCACTGGCACACATGGAGCTGAGCTAGAGGATTTCATCACCCAGTTTAGTACAGTTTTTGCTCTCAAAGATCTAGGTGAATTGACTTACTTTCTAGGCATTGAAGTATCCTATACATCTGATGGTATACATCTTTCTCAAAGAAAGTATGTTAGAGACTTGCTGCTTAAAGCACATATGTTAGGGTGTAAAGGAAGCAACATTCCTTTTAGTTCAGGGCTCAAGCTTCAAAAGGTGGCAGAGGGAGATCTTGGACAGTTTATTGAAGACCCTGCAGCATATAGAAGTCTTGTTGGTGGTCTGCAATATCTAGTGTTAACAAGGCCTGAGATATCATATGCAGTACACAAGCTTAGTCAATATGTAGCAGCACCTACATTGCAACATCTCTTGGCATGTAAAAAGATACTCAGATACCTTCAAACTACACAGGATTATGGATTGCAATTTCGAAATTCCGGGGAAATGACTTTGACATGCTTTACTGATGCTGATTGGGCAAATGACATTGATGATAGAAAGTCTATAGGAGCATACTGTGTTTATCTAGGTCACAACTTAATTTCCTGGTCCTCTAAGAAACAACAAGTAGTTTCAAGGTCTTCAACAGAAAGTGAGTATAGATCTTTAGCTTCTGGCAGTGCTGAAATCACCTGGTTATTGTCACTGTTTGGTGAATTGAATTTGAAATGTGCAGCAGTGCCTGTGATTTGGTGTGACAATGCAAGTGCAACTCAGCTGGCACAAAATCCTGTTTATCATTCTAAGACCAAACACATTGAGCTGGATATTCATTATGTGAGAGACAAGGTGCTCAACAAGGAAATTGAGGTTAAGCACATATGTAGTGAAGAGCAAATTGCTGACATTCTTACTAAGCCATTGCCTTTTACATCCTTCAATTATTTTAGACTCAAGCTTAATGTTGTCCATGTCCATTAAGCTTGAGGGGGGATGTTAAGGTTGCTCACATGATGACTTCCAATGCAGGTGTTTACAGAGGATCTGATCACAGAGGGTTGTGTAACAGAATCAGTTACAAGAGTTAGTTAATTATTATTTGTTAATCTGTTAATGAGTTGGTTAGTAAAATAGTTTGTTACTAGGGTTATCATCCATGTGTATATAAACCTATTAGCTTATGTAATCAGAAGTAGTGATTCAATAAAAAAGTTTGTTCGACTTTTCTTTTTCTTTAAATTTTCCTTTAAACCAAACAGCATTCTCAAATCCTTTCATAAGGGAAAGGAAATAATCCTCAGGTTATGAAGAGCAGACGAGTTACCTTCATCTAAGTATGCCAAATTAGAGACCCCCAAACTTATAGTGAAACATGAGTCATCAAACACAAACAAATATTAATAATAATAATAATAAATAAAAAATAAGGAAAACTTGGGTTACCTCCCAAGAAGCTCTTAATTTACAGTCTTTAGCTAGACTTTCTTTGTGAATGGTCTCATGGGGGCCTTAAGATGGATGGAGATGTCCTATAATTATCCATCTCATTTTCATTTAAACTCTATCTTCTTCTCTGAATATGAGGTGGCACATATGGATGAATTGCCTTACAGTATTTATCATTCTCAATTTTTTAGTGGACTTAACATGAACAAATGTGTCCTTTGGAGGTTTTGTCCAGTCATCCTTTACAACTTTCATATTTGGAGGTCTCTATTTGATATGATCTTCCTTCCTTGACATTTTAGGCTATTTTAGTAATTTTTAATGCGTCATTGCTAATTGACTTCAAAGGTTGTTGATTTAGGTGTTCAATTCCGTCAATTGTAAAGCAAAACTGCACTTCATTTGGATGCTTCATTTTTTCAAAGATGTTGAAGTGTATAACCTTGCCATCAAACTCCATGGTAAAGTTCCCTTGTGTACATCTATCATTGTTCTAGCTATCTTCATGAATGGTCTCCCTAAAAGTAATGGGGTCAACGGAGAGCATCTCTCATCCCCTATATCAATCATGTGGAAATCCGCATGGAATACTAGTTCATCACCCAAACATATTCCAACACTCTTTGCTGATAAGCATTAGAATGACCCATAAGTTGTATAACTATACTAGTCTCTTTAAGGGCCCAAAATTTAAATAAGTATAAAATTAATAGATGCTAATAAAAAATCTAGCATAGTTTTTTTCAAACCTGGGGTTTCCAATTGTGCATGGAATATTAAAGCTTCTTAGGTCCTTAAGTTTTAATGGTAGCTTCTTTTGTAGCACTGAGACACATTCTATCCCACAATTACTAATTCATCACATTTTAGCTCACACTTATTGGTACATAAATCTTTGAGGAACTTGCCATATTGGGGAACTTTCTTGATCACATCTAGGAGGGGTATGTTGACTTGCATCTTTCGAAAGGTATCTAAAACTCTTTTTCCTCTTCATCTTTCTTGTTTTTTGCCAACTTACTAGGAAATGGTGGAACAAAAAAATGTAAGTACGCAAAGGTGCCTTAGGAGTTACCTTTATAGCCAAAGCACTCTATGTGGAAGATGTAGATGTATCTCTCTAGATCTCCTCTTGCGCGCTCGAGTCCCTCCACGTGTTGTTTTCCGCTTCTCAATGTTACACTTTTTTTTTTTTGAAATCGTTGGAAACCCGCCACCAAACCACCCATTCTGGGCCGCGGCGCAGGTAAAACCCCCGGCTGCCCCAAGCTCTTACAAGAAGTTGCACCCCCTGGATTCGAACCCAGAACCTCAAGGTGAGATTTTGGACCCTTCACCACCAAGCCACACCCCTTGAGGGCTCAATGTTACACAGTACTAGAAATTTCTTGTTTTATTATGGTTTAAAACCTTCATAAACAGTGTTTTATGATAATTTTCAACTGTCATAAAGCATGTTTTCATCATCTTTTTTTATGATGATTTTTTATGTATCATAATTTTATGACATTTTTAAAACTATCACATAAATATCATAGATATATGACTCATAAATATCATAACTAAAATTGAAATTATGACGCAAATGTCATTAAATTATGACATATTTTTGTCATAATTTTCAGTAGGGAATTTTTTTTGTATGAATTTTTTATGGAAAATTTTTGGTGGGATTTTTTTTTTTTATTTATTTTTGTAATTTAATTATGTATATTAAATTTTTACAAAAATTATTAAATTTTTTTTTGCAATGGAAAAATATAATAATTTTTTTACCAAAAGAATTATTTAATTATTTTTATAAAATTTAATATAAATATAAATTAATATTATCAAGATAAGATATCCATAATAATAACATTAATATTATTATAATGTTTCATATTATAACTTATTATAAGATAAATAGAGTAAGCATGATAAATAATTAGAAGTTTACTTCAATTTTTCATATTAAACATACTAAACATCAATCCAAAATGAGAGTTTAAAAATAATAAAATTACATAATTGATCTAATATAATTAGTCCACTCATTACATACTTCATCCAATTTGTCTCGAGGGTAAAAAAAAAAATTTAATTAATTAATTAATTAAGTAGAAACATACACTTAATAAACAAAAATAAATAAATATGTAATTTACCTAACTTTGCAAGGCCAATATCCATTCACTTCCAAGTTCCACATGTATAATAAAAAAATCAATATACAGCTTCACCCAACTTTATAAGGAAAATATTCATTCACTTTCACAGTTTCATATGTATAATAAAAAATAAATATACATTTTCAAGAAACTTTGCAAAGTTAAAGTCACGACCCCTCCCTAAAGCGGGCCCAACCCTAGAAAGAGGTTCGCCGACTTCTTTAGCTCGAGCATACTATATGTCAATCAATCATTCAAATGCACACAAATATTACATCACATATTACAAACCCAAACAGTAAACACAATATTTTTGTGGCTTACAAGACAAACTTAAGGAAAATACAACTGTTGACACAAATGTCTGATCCAACCCGAATATACAACTGTGGCACGTGGAACAAATCTGGTACTGCGACTACTGAGCAGACGGACTACCTGAAAATGTTTGGGAAGAGGGGAGTGAGCTTAAAAGCTCAGTAAGTAAACACTCATTCTCTCAACAAAACCTCACCAACAAAAAATAATATAGGGTTATATATATAATATATGAAATAGCATATGTTATAATATCATCACAAAAATCATCCCACCACAATACAATCATCCATCAAACATGGTTCCTAATCCGGGTCTAGTATAATAGAGGATTGAAACCAATAGGAGAGTACCTCAATGACAACTCCCAAGGTTTCCCAACCATATCAACTCATTATATGTGAGTGAAATATAATCAATGAGGGAGTCCCCGTATACCCCCAAATCAAAACCAATGGAAGAGTACCTCAATGACAACTTCCAAGATTTTCTATCATCTCATATCAACTGATGTATCAACACATCTCATCTCAAATCCGTCCACTATTATACAAGCCCCGGCAGCATAACACAACAGCACACACAGCATCAAACACAATCACATCTCACATCTAATCCATCAATCTCATCTCAATAATCATGATTTCACATTTATCATGCTTTCAATATCTCAATATCATATCTCAACAAAATATAATTAATATAAATATATATATATAATATACCATTATATTTATATATATCGATTCTCACAACAACCATCAATCATCAAACAATATGTTAAGAGAATCACCACAGAGTGTACTTACCTCGATTTACGCAAAAGTCAATGACGATTATCAGCTCGAAATTCCAAACGACTAAGCTGAGAAGAGAAACAGCAATGAACGGCTCCGGAACTAATTAGAACGCTCAACGAGGCAAGCGGGCCCCACAACGAAGATCGGGCCCCACCACCAAAAAGTGGACCCCACAACCAAATACTTTCTTTCTACGGTGAATATATATGCCAAAACACTCGTAATACCGAGAGCAATAATCTGGTGTGATCGGATCGCCGATCCAACGGTCGGATCTCAAATTCCGGTAATACCCCCGAATCACCGGTAACTACAAAACGGAAAACAACCCAATCGATGTCGGATCAGGAAGCGACCACAGGTGTTGGAAAGATCTCGACCTGAAAAGTGCTCACTCGCCGGAGGTGGCCGTCATAAGTGACCGGAGAAGGCCGGAAATTGCAGAAGAATCGGCGACGTGGCATCCTCGTCTAGTGGCGCATGGCGGCGCGTCCGGAGGCCGTTGGACTCGATCTTGGTGGCGACGGAAAGCGGAAGGCGGCAGCTACTCGGTGGTCCGGCGCGTGGATGAAGGTGGTTGACGGTGACACGGCGGTGACGCTTCAAAGTTTTGGCGAGGAAGAAGAAAGAAATAGGAGAGAGAAAGAGAAATTATTATTATTTATATACTTCGATGTCTTCCCTTCTAATACGCAAAATCTGTCACTTAAATAAACTTCAAAAGTAATGATTTATATTATTTTAATTTTTTTTTTTTTGCTTGACAGCAATCATGCACCCAATTCTCACAGTTAATATCCATTCACTTCCATAGTTTAACATGTATCGCATTAGTCATCAAATACATCTAATTCTGAACTCAAAATTCTCATAGAAATGACTTACATTATTCAGTAACAAGCTAACATCAGCAATAAGATCCATCATGTATCGCATAACATAATAATCGTATTCATGTGAACCCGACTGTCTGGGAACCATTCACCAAAATGACAGTGTTTATGAAGGTTTATAATTATTATTTTTATTAATGAATATAATTAAAAATTCTTACTTTCACTTTTTTAAATCTGGATTTGCTTTTCTTTTGGTCTTCATGGCAGCAAACATAGTGATCCCCCTAAAACAAAAGTAAAAAATTTTAGTTTTAAGCTACAGTAGCCAGACATGCTTTCAGGAGTGCTTGGGAAGCTCTACGGCATAGGGGTTCTCGGGTGAGCTGGAGTCGAGTCGTGTGCTTTCGTAAGGTAGTCCTAGGACATGATTTCATTCTTTGGTTAGCGATTCAAGGTAGCATCTATACTTAGGACAGATTGATGGGCTTTGACATTTCGAATCAGTCTACATGTGTTTTTTGTCGTAATTCTGGAGAGGATGTAGATCACCTTTTTTTCCCAGTGCCCATTTTCCTCTCAGGTTTGGTCCTCTACTTGGACAAATTACGGTATTATTTGGAGCGCTTGCGATTGGCCCCATACAGTCTCTTGGATGGAACAATATTGTAGGGGTTCGTTATATCACTTGATTGTTCAGATCTCCTTTACAGCTGCTATCTACTTTATTTGGAGAGAATGAATGCTAGACTTCATGGTGAGCTTCCTCGCCCTCCCCCCAGTGTGCTTCAGACGGATATTATTTTTACTGTGCGGACTAGTACTAGTTTATTAAAGAACGTGAAATCATCTTATAAAAATAGATGGCTTCATCGTTCTTGGCATTTGTCCGATAATATTTTCTGAGTCTCATTTATTTGTTAATAACTAACTCCATAATATCTTAACTGAAATTTCTGTGATTTTGGTGATGAAAAGTATGTTTTATAAATATATTGGATGTGGTTTGGACATTGGAACAATTGTCGGAAATTATTTCGGAGTTGAAATATGCGAAAACGGTGAAAAAAGGCGTTACCGGGTGTCCGCTGTCAAAAAAGTGAATTAGTCACTGTTCAGGCATCCCATGAAATTCCCAAGTACTATTAGGGCTGACCTAGGAAGCCCTCATGTGTGTTGGTCGGTTCAGAAAAAAACGTGGTTATGCCACTTTACGGAAAAATATTTTTGTAAAATTTTCGTAGCGTTTCTAAATTATTTATGTCGGTATTTGATATCGAATAAATATGTTTAGGTGAAATATGAATGAATTATTCATATTGGATATTGAATAATTTATTTAGTAACTTTAAAAGTTTTAAAGTTACAATTTCGCCCGAACCGCGCGCTTTCGTTGCGCCCGCACTAAAACCACAACAAAAATGATATCAAAACAGGTCTGATCCTTCATCCATTATATTTTTCATGCTCTATATATGATATATAATCCAATTTTGATATCTCCACATGCATGTAATTTAGATGTTTCTTAATATTTTGGTTCTACACTAACGAAAAGCATAACGAAGATTAAATGGTTAAGTTAAATTATGTATTCCCATGTAGAATTAAACTGATTGAGAAATTTATCTAGATTAAATTCTACATTTGATGTAGAATAAAATCTTCTTTAGGAATATCCCCGCATAAATAAGGCATTAAAGTATCTAGTATTAGGAATACTTGTTTCTTGGTCCGCCTTGTTAGTATGGATGCAAATGATTTCCTTATGCTATAACGATATCATGCCAAAGTTGTGCAGTTATGGCTGATGGTAGTTCATTTACGCCGGTAAAACTTATATGATAAAAGACAAATTTAAGTGAAAGTAGAAATCTTGAACGTGCCAAAGTTTTCAGGACTACATCGGTAGCTTGAGTTTATCACTGACAAGTGAAGCCTTGATACGCCTCCGTGTGAATGTGCCAAAGCTGTCATAACGAAAAATGGTCAGGACCAAAATCAGGAGTCACAGTGAGTGTGATTGACAATGAGTTGTCTACTTGTAAGTATACGTAGGCGAGAATGTGCCAAAGTTATGAGTCGAAATATATTCATGGGGTCCACTTCTCACTATGGAATTCAATTTAATTATTGAATTCCCATTTTCTGTTGGGGATTGCGGTATTATGTAAAGTAGTAGAAGGCACTGCTGGGTTAAAAATCCATAACTAAGGCTGTGAGTAATATTATGAAAATTACCGCTTGATCGGTGCGTAATCACACGCGTATAACCCAAGCGCAAGTATCGTTCAAGTAGTATAAAAAGTATACTGGGTGGTGATTTTAAACATAAAAATAAGTAAATAAAATTACACGAAAATAGGTCGAGGACAATTCAAATTTATAAAACTATCCAGGGTTGTGAATTCTTCCAATATCTTTTAAAAGATGAAGTGGTTATTTCACGTTTGTGCAATATATTGGTTTATTAACCTGGAAAACGAAAATATGTAAAAGCCCCTTCCAATGGTCAGATACAAATACCAGTGTAACCCAATTAATCATATTCCTATGTCAACCAAGTTACCTGAATTCATTAAGATTAAGTTCCAATTATGTTTACCCCCGCCCGACAGGTATATTCCTATACTGTAAGGAAATCTATTAAAGGTTATCTATCCTCAAGGAAGATCGTGGGTTATTAAGTCTAGGGTCTTAAACCTAAAATTTCTTTTCCAAGTTCATTTTAAGTTTACCAGCTCAATCTTATTAATAGCCAGTTAACAAGAAGCATTAAGACTAAGGCTCGATAAATAAACTTTTATATTACCCCAACCGGAAAACAACCCCTTATTAACTGGTGATATTGGAATTCATCACAACCCCAGATAACGGGCTTAGCTACGACATATATCTGTGGCTAATAAAAGCTTAAATAAAATAAAAGACATAAAGTAAATGCTAGAAATTAAATAAAGTAAATGCTGGAAATTAAAAATATAAAAGTACAATAAAAGAAAATGTTGGGGGTTAGATGATCCACTTTTAATATTTAAAAATTAGAAATCTCCCTTATTCTCAATATTTACTGATTAATTAACCAGACCATAAAGGGGGTAATTTCATTTGTCTCAATTAAATCCAACCGACCATATAGGCGGTAACAAAGTTATTACATAAACCGACCATATAAGCGGAAAGTACGTTTGAAATGAAAAACCAACCATATATGCGGTAAATAAGGTTGTCACCTAAACCGATCATATAGGCGGTAACTAATTAATCCAAATTTTAATTAAAATAATGGAGATTAATCTAATTTATTATATTAAAAGTCTTACCTCTTTACCCCAGCAGAATGAGATTACATGCTCATGCTGTAAAAGAACACACACAAAATTTTATTAAATAAATAAAAAGAAAATACAAGAAAATTTAAATAATATATAAGAAACTTTCCTTTAGATTTTCATGGAGAAACTCCTCCAAAGAAAGCATGAAAATTTTACAAAGTTAAGCTTGGTATTTATAGGAAAATCTAAAGGCTTCCACCAATTGCTCCACCAAACATGGCACCAAACATGGCATCAAACATTGCACCAAACATGGCACCAAACATGTAAGAATTTTTTGTGGAAGTTTGAAAATTTTTACTTTTTATTTTTATTAATTTTATTTTATATTTTGAAAATGACTATAGTAATTACACAAAATACACTAGACTATTCATCAATTTCGGCCTTCCAAACTTCAGAATTCGAAAATACTTAAATCTTCAAAGTTGTAGATCTCTGTGTCTTCTTTAATCTGGCACTTGAATCAGCTCAATCGGATATCATATGAAAACGTTATGGCTAAAATACCAAACTTGCATAAAACTGAAATTTAGGACTGCACTTCGTGATGCGTATAGTAAATTTATGTTTTCGCCATTGTTTTGCTCCGGATTTCATCATTTTAGCCTCGAGTTGATTCCATTAAGTCCCAATACTTTATTTATCTATAAAATACATAAAAATACATCAAAACGTTCATCAAACCCGAGAAACTAAACAAAATATTAGGTAAAGGGGTGGTAAATATTGATATATTTTCCGCTTATCACACCCCCAAACCTAACATTTTGCTAGTCCTCGAGCAAAAAAATAAAATAAAATACAAGAAATAATTAAAATTAAGCTAAGCCACTTTCGTAGGGATCACGGTTGCATTTAGCATATGCAACAAGCCTTTAAACCCCTAGGTGTCCCTAGTGGACGAGTTGTAGTCTCGTGAGGGCTTATAGCAATGACACCCACAAACGTTTGATAAAATTAAAAATATAGTAAAACTAATGCACCCAAAAGCAAAAAGACAAAAGAAACGAAGTTAATGACTAAACAGGTGAAATTTCTACTCCAAGTTAGTAGTTGTTTTCTTTATTTCTAAATTACCGAATAAGTAAATTCTCCGATTGTTTTTATCATTCTTCATATACACAACCAACAAAATATTAATAAACTCATTTTGCCCACAATAGTCACAAGTGCAGTTGAGAAGAGAGTAATATTTTTAGTTGAGAAGAAAGTAATATTTTTGTCCTAAAATTTTATCAGAATTCACACCTTTTTGTAGCAATGGAATAATTTTTTTTTTCAGATTTTTCTATTTTTTCTTTGATTTTTGATTTTTTTTTTAATGTATATATAGTATCTTCTGTCTACATAGTGAGCTTTGGGCCAGTGACTCCCAAATCAATTGGCTTTAGGGCACTATGTGTTAAGACACCCCTACGGACTTAATTACTCAAACTTCAAATATATATATTTTTTGCAACATCTTCGATCCATGTAGCGAGCTTTGGGCCAGTGACCCCCAAACCAGTTGGCTTGATGGCACTAGGTGTTAAAACACCCCTACGGAATTAATTACTCGGATCTCAGACATTTTTTTCTCATACATTTTTTTCTTTTTTTTTACTCCATTGTTATTTATAGATGCTTCCTCCAATTAAACTAGAGCACTGAATATTACAAACTTTTCAATTATATCTCATGTCCATATGTTACAATGCATGTTGATAATACCTGCCAACTGAGCATATGAAGATCCATTTTAGTCAGTATTATAGAGAATTCACAAATTAAATAATTCAAAAGGAAATAAACAAAAATTAACTTGTTTCAAAAATGGGTTTGAGATACGTATCAAGAGTGGAAGCTCCTTACACAGCTATCTCTCACCAATTTCACCTGATTAATCAAATTAAAAAAAAAAAAAACAAAAACAAAAACAAAAACACTAAATATATATATATATATATATATATATATATATATATATATTGATTTTTGTAAAATTTTTCATTTTTTGTATTTTTCGAAAAATTTTGGAATAAAAATAAAAACATCATACAAAATAAAAATAAAATACTAGTCAACTAATCCCCTCCCCCAAACCTAAATGAGACATTGTCCCCAATGTCTTAAACCGTAGAAGAAGAGTTTAGAAGATAGTACCTGGTTAGCTGAAATTCTGCATCTAAATGAAAAGTTAAATGTTAAGATCTAGATTAATCCGATGCCTCTTACCACGATCATTCTCGGACCAATTTATCTTTGAAATGATAGGGTCAATTTATGATTCAAAGACTAGAATTTGATCAATTAAATATAGGGCAGTTCTGGCACTAAAGAGGAGTTCTTTCAGAGGTTTTGTCACGAACCCATTTCTCCGAGCATCCTCAAGAAACACACAAAGAAAATCATAAAATACATCAACGTTGTACAATCCAAGCGGTTTCTGATGTATGTTCATGTTCGCCCAAGATAACACTGTAACAATTTCCTCCATTTTACCCAAGCCGCCTGGCAAAGCAATAAAAGCATCAGCACAATTAACCATTTCTATCAGTCGTTCAGACATACCTGGAATGATTAGTTCTTCTCTGTTTGATGGTCCAATCAAATTCACCTCCGCCAAGAGTTTTGGGATGATTTCCAAGACTTGACTGCCTCCTTCCTGTATAGCTTTTGAAACGATCCCCATAAGCCCAAGATTGCCACCACCATATACTAAGTGCATATTCCTTGCAGATAAGACTTGACCCAATTCCTGTGCTGCTGTTATGTATTGTGGCTTAGTACCAACACTAGTACCACAAAACACACAGATGTTTTCAACTCGTCTTCTTGAAGTGTCTTCCATGTTTTACTCTGGATGCCTTCAAAAGTGCAATGATGAGTTAAATTTATAACACCTGAAAAGGATAAGTAAAAATAATATCACTAGTACCTGCCAAATGACAATTATTAGTTAAACAGTAATATAAATCGTGAAAGGTAAAAAAAATTTTGGATCCTATCGGAGAAAATAAAAGAAAATAACAAAATAAATCACAATTATTAGGAAAAGATAAATAAATATAATATTTACAATAATTTACAGCTTGATTGACGTCTATGCGTCAGATACAAGCTTCCTATCCAATTTTCTTATAAATTGGCAAACAAGATCTTTTTGAGTTAGATTCCCGAGACTTAACTATTGTCTTTCTTTTTGGAATTGTATATGTAATTTGCTGATGGCTATATGAACATATCCACCGGGAAGCGTCTCAAGAGTTAAAGATATATCATCTAAAGACTCCTTACTCAAGCCATCCCTAATGAATTTAATTTTATCTCCGCGATTATCAGACACCATTCCTAAAGAACGACAACGAGTATTGCAATTCCAGCGTGCACATTTGTAACAAACACCCATTTGCTTAGCTCTATGTTTCTTTGTAAATGTGCTTCTTCCAAAACCAGGCAAATAAGAATTATAAGAATCAGAGTACTCACCTGCTAATCAGACCTGTGCTTCGATTACCCAACGAATGTCATTAGGAATACCTTTGATCATCAGAAGTCCCATCCGTTCCAAGTGAGTTTTGTAGACTTTCATCAGAGAATTTTGAGGAAGAGAAGGAAATTGGTTGTGAAGATTTGTGAAAGCTTCTTCATTCTTGAAATGACTTCACTTGCAGAAACTAACACATAAAATAAAACACACCAAATCACAATATATACACAAATTGCATGGGTTGCCTCCCAGCTAGCGCTAAGTTTAACGTCGTCAGCTAGACGTGACTGCTCGAACATTATGCTGGATCTGAAAGTGTGACACTTTCTTCTTGTCACTCAATTGATTCTCCCCAGTAGTGCTTGACACGCTGACTGTTAATCTTGAATGTGTTGTTGGACTTGGGTTTGTATATCTCAACAACTCCGTATGGTAACACCTGAGTAATCATAAATGGACCTGACCACTTTGATTTCAGCTTTCCAGGAAAAAGTACCGTGAATCGTATAACAATACCTGCTGCCCTGGTTCCAGTTGTCTACGCACTATTTTTTTTATCATGCCATCTCTTGGTCTTTTCCTTGTATAGTTTGACATTTTCATAATTCTGTAGGCGAAATTCCTTCAATTCGTTGAGTTGGTGAAACCTTTTCTCTCCTGCAGCTTGTGGATCAAGATTTAACTTTTTAGTGCCCAGTACGCCTTGTGTTCAAGTTTAACTAGAAGATGACACCCTTTTCCATACACCATTTGATATAGGGACATACCAATAGGTGTCTTGTAAGCTGTTCGGTAGGCCCATAATGCGTCATCTAGTTTTTCAGACCAGTCATTCCTTGATGATCCAACGGTTCTTTCCAAGATTCTTTTGATCTCCCTATTTGAAACTTCAACTTGCCCATTTGACTGTGGATGGTAAGCAGTTGCAACTTTATGAGTAACTCCATATTTGGATAGGAGTGCATCAAAGTATCTGTTGCAGAAATATGAGCCATCATCACTGATAATTGCACGAGGTGTTCCAAAACGAGTGAAAATATTCTTTTTAAGGAACTTGATCTCCACTTCAAGAATATTTTACAAAGGTCCTTCATTTCTCCTTGAAATAGTCCATGTTCTTTGGCACCTGTCACATTGAAGAGCAAAAAGATAAGCATCTTTAAAAGAGTGGGCCAGAACAAACCTGATTGAAGGACTTTGGCTGCAATTTTATTCTCGCTAAAGTGTCCGCCATATGGTGATGAATGACAATGTTGCAGAACATTGTTGACCTCCTCCTGTGGAACACAACGCCTCAATAATTGATCAGCACAACGTTTGAATAGATACGGCTCATCCCAAACATAGTGCTTGACTTATTTGAAGAACTGCTTCTGTTGCTGAGTTGTCCATTCCAACGGTCATTTTCCTGACACTATGTAGTTGACAAAGTCAGTATACCAAGGGATTTCCTACTGTTTCATGGCAAACAGTTGTTCATCTGGAAAAGATTCTTTGATTGTCAATTCTTTACCAGTTGTTTCTCCATTCTCAAGCCTCAATAAATGATCTGCCACTCGATTTTCTGTTCATTTCTTGTCTCTGATCTCCACGTCAAATTCTTGCAAAAGAAGTATCCAACAGATCAATCTGGGTTTGACATCTTTTTTCACGATCAGATATTTGATTGCTCAATGATCTGTGTAGACCACCACTTTGGACCCAACAGATAAGAGCAGAATTTGTCAAAAGCAACACAACTGCAAGTAACTCATTTTCAGTGGTTATGTAGTTGAGTTGAGCTTCATTTAGAGTTCTGCTGGAGTAGTAAATGGCATGGAAAATCTTTGTTTTGCGTTGTCCCAAAACTGCACCTATAGTAAAATCACTAGCATCACACGTCACCTCAAATGGAAGGGTCCAGTCTGGTGCTACAATAATGAGAACATAAATAAGATTCCTTTTTAGGATCTCAAAAGCTTCCTGGCATTCTTTGGTGAAGTTGAAAGGCACATCTTTCTCCAGAAGATTGCACAGAGGTTTAGCAATCTTGGAAAAGTCTTTAATAAATTCCTGTAAAAACTTGCATGTCCAAGAAAGCTCCGAATCCCTTTTACAGATATTGGTGGAGGTAATTTTTCAATTGTCTCGATCTTTGCTTTATCTACCTCGATTCCCTTTTGTGAGATCCAATATCCAAGAACAATCCATTCCTACACCATGAAGTGGCATTTCCTTAATTGAGTACCAGGTTGGTATCTTCGCATCTTTGTAACACATGTTCCAAATTTTGCAAGCAATGGTCGAAAGAGTCTCCAAACACAGAGAAATCATCCATGAAAACCTCCATACTCTGCTCTAGCATGTCTGAGAATATAGCCATCATGCAACGCTGAAATGTGGCAGGAGCATTACATAATCTAAATGGCATCCTACGGAAAGTAAAAGTATCATACGGACATGTAAATGTAGTTTTCTCTTAATCTTCTAGGGCGATAGCAATCTAATTGTACCCCGAATATCCATCCAAAAAGCAATAGTACTCATGTCCCGCCAGTCTGTCTAGTATATGATCAATGAATGGTAGTGAAAAATGGTCATTCTTTGTTTCTTTGTTTAACTTCCGGTAGTCTACGTATACTCTTCATCCAGTCACTGTTCTTGTAGGAATCAGCTCGTTCTTTTCATTTGTGACTACATTAATTCCACCTTTCTTCTAAACACACTGCATATGACTCACCCAACTGCTGTCTGAAATGGGGTAAATGATGTCAGCATCCAACCATTTGAATTCTTTCTTCACGACTTCCTTCATGATTGGATTGAGTCTTCATTGATTCTCCAACGTGGGTTTGTACTCATCATTCATCAGGATTTTATGCATGCAAAATGATGGACTAATGCCTCGAATATCTATTATAGTCCAGCCAATGGATCTCTTGTGTTCTCATAACACTCTCAGTAACTTTTCTTCCTGATCTGATGTTAGCGAAGAAGAAATAATCACAGGTAATTCAGAAGAGTTTCCAAGAAATGCATACCTAAAATGGCTCGGTAGTAACTTCTGCTCCAACTGTGGTGGTTCTTCAAACGAAGGCTTGATTCGATCTTTCTTCGGGAGTTCCAGACTTTCAACTGGTGGTGTCGATTTGAAATGAAACGGCTTGTCAAGGTAGTTGATACATTCCAGGATTTCAGCATCTAGCTTGTTGTCAGTCATGTTGGTGATGCAAGTTTCAAGTGTATCTGTAAGATTTGGCTTAGTATCCTGAATGATACTATCAACAACATCAATTCTGAAAAATTCTTCTTCCTTTCCATCATTAGGGAATTTCATGGCTTTGAAAACATTGAAGGTAACTTCTTGGTCCTGAACTTTCATGGTTAGTTCTCCTTCTTGTACATCAATCACAGTTCGTCCTGTAGCCAAAAATTATCTCCCAATGATGATAGGTACATCTTTGTCTTCTTCCATGTCAAGGATAATGAAATCTGCTGAGAGAATGAGTTTGTCGACTTTGACCGGCACATCTTCAACGACACCTCTTGGAAATGCGAGCGTTCAATCAGCAAGTTGCAAAGAGACTAAGATAGACATTGCTTCTCCAATTTGTAATTTCCTGTAAATAGAAAAAGACATTAAATTAATACTTGCACCTAAATCACATAAAGCCTTACCGATATAATGTTCTCTAATGGTGCATGGGATAGTAAAACTACCAGGATCTTTCAACTTGGGGGGAAGTTTCCTCTGAATGATGGCACTGCATTCTTCTGTCAATGCTACTGTCTCGTAATCTCCCAATCTCCATTTTCGTGAAAGAATATCTTTCATGAATTTGACATAACTGAGCATTTCTTCCAATGCTTCTGTATATGAGATAATGATCTGTACCTTTTTGAAGACTTCCAAGAATCGAGCAAACTGTTTGTCCAGTTTGTTTTTCCGAAGACGCTGTGGAAAAGGTGGAGATGGAGTGATCTGTTCTTTTTCTTTTTCCATTACTTATTTTTCCTCCATCTGTGGAACCGTATCTTTTGGAACTTCTTCTATGGTTTCCTTGATTCCAACATCTTTGTTTATTTCAGTACCACTTTTCAAGGTAATGGCTTGACATTGCTCATTCCATCGGTTCCTTGGATTTGGTTCGGTGTTGCTGGGAAGATTTCCTGGTGGTCTGTAACTCTGAGCATTCACCAGTTGTCCAATTTGATTCTCCAGTGCTTTGATAGAAGCTGATTGGCTTTGATTGAATGCCGTTTGGGCTTGAAACATAGCATCGTATTTTGCTTCTTACTTTTTAAACATCTCTGCAAACTATTCTTTCATTTCTGGTTCTTTTTCATACTCTTGGCCTTTGTTCTGTTGTTGGAATCCAGGTGGCGGATTATTCTTTTGCCCTAAATTGTTGCTCCATGAAAAATTAGGATGATTCCTCCATCCTGGGTTGTAGGTGTTGGAATATGGATTATTCCATTGTCTGTTGAAATTATTGACATAGTTCACCGTCTTTTCTTGTTGAACAGGTTCTGGTGCTCCTCCATATAGTGAACTTGTGGATCCTGCGATGTTTATAACTTGCGTGCTAAGTATTTCCAGACATTTGCATATCTGATCCAACCTGGTATTCACTGTCGTGTTGGCTCCAACTTCATAAATTCCTATAATTTTTTGAATCCTTCTCCTATCTATTGACCACAACGAATTGTTGTTAGCCATTTCTTCGATTAAGTCACATGCTTGATCTTCTCCTTTCGCCATCAAAGCTCCTCCAGCAGCAGCATCAATTATGGTTCTCATCAATCCAGAAATTCCATTATAGAAGGTTTGGACTTGTAGCCATTTTGCAATCTCATGGTGAGGGCATTTTCTGAGCAAATCCTTGTACCTTTCCCAAGCTTCGTAGAGAGATTCTGAGTCATGTTGCATAAAAGGATGTGATGTCATTCCACAACTTTGCTGTTCTAGCTGGTGGAAAATATTTTGTAAGGAATTTGTTGGCTAAAATGTTCCAAGTTGTGATGGAACCTGCTGGTAGTGAATGTAGCCAAGCTTTTGCTCTGTCTTTCAAGGAGTATGAAAAAACTCGCAGTTTCATTGCTTCTTCAGCTCCTCGATTATAATTGAAAGTGTCGCAAACTTCCAAGAAGTTGCTGATGTGGGAATTAGGATCTTCAGTCGCATTCCTCCCAAATTGAACTGACTACTGAATCATCTGAATGCGTGTTTTGATGTCACATGCATTTGCTGGTAAGGGAGGAATGATGTCAATACAGGAAATGAAGCTGTCAACCACCGGAATGGTTATGTCTCGAATGGGAATTGGTGGTGCAACTTACAAAGGTTCAGGTTCCATGTTAACAATTGCTTCTTCCCCTTCTCGCCTTTCTCTTTTCAACTGTCTAATGGTTCTTTCAATTTCTAGGTCAAGCGGTCGGAGTTCAAACCTTTTGGTTCGTCTCATGTAGTGTCTGAGAACCTGAAATACAAGAAAACAAAAACAATAAGTAAAAAGAAATTAGATACAAGTAAAGGTATCTAACCTCAAAACTAATAGTGAAATATAAATAAGTCCCCGACAACAACGCCAAAAAGTTAACCGGTGCGTAATCACACGCGTATAATGCAAGCGCACGTATCGTTCAAGTAGTATAAAAAGTATCGATCCCACAAGGACTTAAGACATAGCTATTAATTTTATGAGGCCAAATGATTACTAGTATCTAACAGATTGATTGATAGACTGAGTGGTGACTTTAAAGATAAAAACAAGTAAACAAAATTGCGCGAAAATAGGTTGAGGAAAATTCAAATTTATAAAACTATCCAGGGTTGTGAATTCTTCCAATGTCTTTTAAAAGATGAAGTGGTTATTTCACGTTTGTGCAATATATTGGTTTATTAACCTAGAACACGAAAATATGTAAAATTCTCTTCCGATGGTCAGATATAAATACCCAGTGTAACCCAATTAATCATATTCCTATGCCATCCAAGCTACCAGAATTCATTAAGATTAAGTTCCAATTATGGTTACCCCCCGTCCGACAGGTATATTCTTATCATGTAAGGAAATCTATTAAATGGTTATCTATCCTCAAGGAAGATCGCTGGTTATAAGTCTAGGGTCTAAAACCTAAAATCTCTTTTCCAAGTTCACTTTAAGTTTACCAGTTCAATCTTATTAATGGTCAGTTAACAAGAAGCATTAAGACTAAGGCTCAATAAATAAAATTTTATATTACCCAAACCGGAAAATAATCCCTTATTAACTGGTGATATTGGAATTCGTCACAACCCCAGATAACGAGCTTAGATACGACACATATCTACGGCTAATAAAAGCTTAAATAAAATAAAAGACATAAAGTAAATGCTAGAAATAAATAAAGTAAATGCTGGAAATTAAAAATGTAAAAGTACAATAAAAGAAAATGATGGGGGTTAGAGGATCCACTTTTAATATTTCAAAATTAGAAATCTCATTTATTCTCAATATTTACCGATTAATTAATCAGACCATAAAGACGGTAATTTTATTTGTCTCAATTAAATCCAACCGACCATATAGGCGGTAACAAGGTTATACCTAAACCGACAATATAGGTGGAAACTACGTCTGAAATGAAAAACCGACCATATAGGCGGTAAATAAGGTTGTCACCTAAACCGACCATATAGGCGGTAACTAATTGATCCAATTTTAATTAAAATAAGAGAGATTAATTAATTTATTATATTAAAAGTCTTACCTCTTTACCCCAGCAGAGTGAGATTACCTGCCCATGCTGTAAAAAAAACACACAAGATTTTATTAAATAAATAAAAAGAAAATACAAGAAAACTTAAATAATAGACAAGACACTTTCCTTTAGATTTTCATGGAGAAACTCCTCAAAAGAAAGCATGAAAAATTTACAAAGTTAAGCTTGGTATTTATAGGAAAATCTAAAGGCTTCCACCAATTTCTCCACCAATTGCTCCACCAAACATGGCATCAAACATGGCACCAAACATGGCACCAGGAAGTTTGACAATTTTACTTTTATTTTTATTAATTTTATTTTATATTTGAAAATGACTATAGTAATTACATAAAAATACTGGATTATTCATCAATGTCGGCCTTCCAAACTTCAGAATTCGAAAATAGTCAAATCTTCAGAGTTGTAGATCTCTGTGTCTTCTTTAATCTGGCACCTGAATCAGCTCAATCGGACTTCAGATGAAAACGTTATTGCCAAAATAGCAAACTTGCGCAAAATTGGAATTTAGAACTGCACTTCGTGACGCATATAGTAAATTTCCGCTTTCACCATTTTTTTTCTTCGGATTCATCATTTTAGCCTCGAGTTGATTCCATTAAGTCCCAATACTTTATTTATCTACAAAATACATCAAAACACTTCAAAACGTTCATCAAACTCGAGAAACTAAACAAAATATTAGGTAAAAGAGGTGGTAAATATTGATATATTTTCCGCTCATCACCGCTTATGTTTTTATTATTCTATATTGTTGAT
This sequence comes from Zanthoxylum bungeanum, assembly GCA_019454045.1. Taxonomy (NCBI): domain Eukaryota; kingdom Viridiplantae; phylum Streptophyta; class Magnoliopsida; order Sapindales; family Rutaceae; genus Zanthoxylum; species Zanthoxylum bungeanum. The sequence goes on along the minus strand of SKCR01036996.1, from coordinate 14,832 downwards.
AGAATTGAACATTTAATCCACTACATGCATATTTATCTATATGTTTTCTTACTTTTACTTATGGTAGCAGAGTTCTAGAACAGGTTCTAGATTATGAATAGGCTTGGATATTGTTAGATTAGTCAAAATCATCGGAACTACTGTTTCGATTTTCTTGAAAAATTGAGATGGTTAGTGACTTAGTTACTAAGTCACGATAAGTAATCTAAATAGATATTTTTTTTTAGGATATAATAGTCTAGAGAGAATAGTTTTTTTTGCACTAAGAATTGACGGGAATTAGTTTGTGTCTCCATATTCTTGACTGGCATTAAAAAAATATAACATCCTTGATCTGGTAGATGCTACTAACAGGGAATAGGCCGTACTATTCCCCTAAGCCTCTGTCTTTCTAACTATAAACTACACTATTACTCTTTTCTCAATCAAAATCTTAAGTATGGAACCAATTCCCAAGCTCGACAATATGAAAAAAAAACTCAATATTAATTATTGTATACACATTAACACATCTGCTGAAAACTGACTGGACACCCACTAACTCTATCTTGAATTGGTGGACTTCATACCCTAGTGACTGCATCAGTATCTATCCTCCCGAGCTTTCGTCCTCCGAGAATACTTACAAACAATGAAACTGGGAGAAGGGGTTAGATCGTTGTACGATCTAAGTGAGTGGACGAAAAACTGAAATACTGATATGAAAATATTTGGTTCTAAAACCAAAGTTCCAAAAATAACTTTATATGAAAACTCTTTTTTTTCTAAAAACTCTTCTAAAATCTATTTTATAAAACTTATCTTTCTGAAATCTTCTTTTGAAAGTCTGGTTTCTGAAAAGTATTTTTAAAATATGATTTCTGAAAATTATTTTCTGAAAATCTGATATCTAAATCTGATCTGCCTTTGAAAACTTGACGTACAGGGGCGTTATGTATCATCGTCCCTCAAAGCATGCCACTCATATCCTTGAAACTAGTGGTCTTGGGGGGTTACATATCACCGTCCCCCAAGCCACTGAATTGCAACTGGGGGTGAGGATCTATGCCACCCTCCGAGCTCTGAAGATAGGATCTAGAGGCATCTGTCATCCTTAGTCCTGAACTAGGATATGGGGGCGTTATATATCGTCGTCGCCCCAATCCTCTACATGTGCACATGTGTTGTCCGTCAATTCCATGGCTATATAAGTTACATACTGAGATGTTTCAAGAATGATGAAGCCAAACATCACATAATTTAACACTTACTTAATAGCTAACTCAATAATATCTTCATCAGGTCTATTTCCTAAGGGATCCATGTAATACCCACTCTTTACGGCCACGTCGATCACAGCCAAAATCCAATATGTGCTATGATATAACAAAACACTTAAAGTTAGGAAATGAGAATCAAGAGTATTAAAACTAAAATTAATAAAAATAAATAGGATAAGATGAATACATTACCCAGGATTATACGGAATGTAAATAAGTTGTGACGATCCATCTTTACCCAAACGATCGGTAATTGCTTATGTCCTTTACAGTCGGGTCTTCGGTGCCTTTTCAGGTCTTATGGGTAAAACCATAACAGGACTCGTGAACCCAAAGTGCTTGCCCATCGAATCAGTTGTAATACTATCAGGCAAGTAGCTAACATTTTAAGGAAACAAACTAATTAGTTAACCATCAATCTTAAAGAAAGAAAAAAAATTACACAAAATATCATCAACAAAAGAAAAGTTACTTACGCCATGTATGTAATCATGTAAGTAAGACCTAACCACTCCATATTTTTCATAGCAATGTAATCTCCCCGACCCAACATGAGCTACCATCTCAACTCATAAAACCTCAGCATCTAGCGGATGAGGGAGGTAATCACCACCGGTAAGCAATGATTTCAATCAATATTTCATGAAATTGATCATATACAACTTCAATATATCATCATTCAAGCATACTCAATCAATAAATTTTATCAAATCATGCTCAAATTGATTTTACCCAAATTTTACCCTAATTCATTTCATGCTCAAATTGGCTCATAGCTACTATTGTCAGGGTTTCTAGATTTAGTCCCAAGATCAAATCAAGCATAAAATGTGAATGAATACACAAAGAAGAGTGGAGGAAACACACTTACATTGAACAGTTTTTTATGTGATGATCAACAAAATTTCTCCAAGAAGCTTTATTGAATTCGGCCAAGAAGAAGTTCCAAGCTCCTGAATAGGTTTCCCTATCACCTTGTATTGATTATTTGATGAGTGTTAGCCCTTTAAAAATTGCCACAATATTTCACTTCCTTTCCTTCAATTTTCGGCCAAGAGAAGAAAGAAAATGAGAGAGTGTTTTTGCTTGCTAAAACTGTGAATGGCTAAGTGAGAGAGAGAATGATTTTTGTTGATTTTGTATTTCAATTCAAAAATTAAAATAATGATATACCAAAGATGGTATATGTCAACAAAGCCATCAAGTTTGGAATGTTTTAGAAGTCATCACCAACTTCACCTAAACCCATCAACCAAAAGCAACTTAAGGTGGCATGTGATGTGACATGTGATGTGACATGTGGGCCCCACTTGATTCGAAATCTGAGTGGGCCCGTAAACACTCTCGGGCTCAGGTTCGCTAATTCTGAATTAACGAACTTCCGTCGTGACGTAATGAAATCAAATTTTATTAAATAATTACGCCTAGCAAAATTACTATTCACATCGCTAACGAATTAATTCTAAATTAGCTCGTTTGCCCGAATTAAAATCTAATTTTAATTCCGCGTCGAAATCTAATTTCGTTTAATATATCAAATATATTATTTTATTGATTAATTCCAAATTAATCTTTCTCTCTCTTCAAATAGTACTTTATCCAAGATAAAGTCTCTCCGCAATTAATCTCAGATTAATTAAGTTCGAATCATACGTCATCGGTGAATCTTCGGGAAGCGACCCAAGAGATCCCTGGATATTTTGGCAGTAAATTCGGTCATCGGACTATCCGAACACGTACGTACCTCGTACTATATTTTTACCGATTTACGAGACAAGGTTGGCTTCTAGCAAAGCGCCATGCCTACCCAATTCTCCAGAAATATTCTTAATGGAATGCACGATCTATATCAGGCGTAGTATACGTAGTATTGTGTATAGCGATCCAGTATCTGATGTTCACGTGCAAGGCCTAGGGCTGGAATAGTGTTTGCCCCGTACGAAGCACATATCGGATTTCAAGCAACTAGTCTCTTTGAATCGGATAATCCTGACATGGTCATATTATCCCGATGGTTGCAACATAATAGAGAACTAGTTCTGAATCCCTACATGATCATCATCTCCATATGTCTGAAGTGATACTTCCGTCTTGACATCACATCCAATACACTACGATTCTCAATAAACCCAGAAGAGGCGTACACAGAACCTGTTAAAGTCCTGGACGACCAAAACCAAAACGTATCGATTGTCGTAAGTACTAGCAATGCAAGTCTCAGGTTAAGACTAAATGCACCTACCCTAAAGCGGACTCTCATAGACACATAGACATACTACCAATGGGATTCCGCGGGGTCTATCCAGAGCGAAGCTGTTTTCCGTACCATTGGTAAAACACGACCTCCTATCGCACTTGCATAAGTATCCAATACTTAAATATATGAGAACTATGTCGTTATGCCCTCACAATGCGCACAAGTGCAATACTAGTCTATTCCGCATTATCGATGTCCAGTCTCGATAATACTATGACTATGGATGTTTAATGATTAAACCTGTATGGATTGATACTGTCTCATATCATCTCAATCCGGAACTAATCATAAGGACTTCTACCATTTATATATCAAAGTAAATAAATTACAAAACGGTAAAGGCAATTTCATTGCTACATAGTTAATTTTGTATAAATACACAATGTCTTTTACAAACAGTGACGCTATGGGTTATAACTGTCCAACAGTTTGTGCCAGTTTGCCATCACTGTGGCAAGGCATGACACATTAGGCCTAAGTGCTACATGTTGCACAAACATAAGAAAAGGCCTAAGAGTGTGTCTCCTAGATTTGATCCGTCAAATCTAATGTCTCAAGTTTCTGCACTAACCAAACAAGCTCAATCTTGAGTGAGAAACTTGCTTTGTTGTCTGGGAACACTCATGTGGAAGAGGTTCCTAGAAAGTTTTGGGTGAGGAAGCAAAATGAATTCTCATCTTCTTCTGCGTGTCCAGATGGCATGATGAGAGTGCACTTCGGTGTAACTCTGCTTAAAAGATGCATTTTATTTTCACAACATGTGGGTGTGTGTGTGTCTTATTTTTGTTATATGTCCATTGGTATATATGATGGAAACCCGACATAAATTTCATATCCGATTCCGAATGGACGGTAGTATGATCTGCACTCGGGATACAACTCCACGTACCATTGGATATTTTACAAGCCTGTTTATGTCTTTATTTTTATTTGTTAAAAAAAAATTCAAAAAAATAGAAAATGAAAAGAACAAAATTATTTTTTTTACGGCTTGTTTATGTGATCCTGGTATGTAGGATATATGATTATGCATGTATGATATGCTTTTATTTTTCTTGATGCTCTGTATACATGAGTATGTGTGATAAAAACTCTTGGTATATCTTGTGCTTGCACCTCACATACACGTCTTTATTTTATCAAGGCTTGGTCGCATGTATGAGTTTTTGGACTAGCAATCTAATTTCTATCATACTTTGTTCATTTAAATAGTGTGACCTTTGACTAGATGACCTTGCTATCCCCTTTTTGAAAAAGTAAAAAGAAATAAATTTAAAAAAATGAGACTCAAGTGCAAAAAGAGCCACAATGGCAAAATTCAAAAGATAAGGGCAAAAACCCTTCACTCGAAAGAGTTGTTAAAAATGAGCTCATGATATTTATGGGGTAAACAATATATAGCATGCAACCAATGTTGTTTATTTTCAGGTCCTGGTGGTGCTGGGTTTGAACACCTATTTTGTGGACTTGGTTTGCTTAGAGGGGATTTCTTAGGCTATGTCCAGCTCATAAAATAAGGTCTTAAGCCTTGATTTGTTGTGCACTTTATTTTTCACGCAAGTGCTTGATATGCTTTGGTGTTTGTATCATATGCATAAGTGATGTTTTTAGCAAATATTAAAAATGATGCATGTTGTTTCATGTCATTATCAGCAGAATACTGACTGGGTATCATTTTAACCTGCTTAAGTGCTTTTTTAGTCAGATTTTTCTTGGGCAATGTGTCCGTTTGTGTGACTCGTGATTCTTGCTGCACACTGTCTGTCTGTGTTTTATTCGTGCACTGTTCATTAACTCGTTCAAACGTTATTTGTTGGTGTTCCGTCCTTCCTTTCGTTCGAACATCTGTTTACGGGCTATTCAATTCATTCGTGTTTCGTTCTCCTTCTGTTCGAATGCCGACCTTTTTGCGTTCGAATATCGTTCGACTATCGTTTGAATGTTTTCGTGCTATTTAAATAGTCTTTGTGTGTTTTGTGTTCGCACAGTTCTTTTCTCTCCTTTTTACCGTGGTTCTTCGCATTTCTCCTCCAATTCCTTCGTTTCCAAGTCAGATCTGAGTTTGTGTGGCTTTCCTCTCCCTAATTTCGGTCTCAACTCCATCATCAAGGTAAGGTTTTCTTCAATTTTCTTTTGTTTCCGTTTCTTTCTCAGATCTATTATTAGGGTTTCCTTTCCCTTTCTGTTATTAGCCTTCGTTCTTCGATTGAAGGCGTATGGAGTTTTGTGGATGAGTCTTTTATTGTTTGTTGTGTTTATTTGTGGCAATTTGTATCTATTGAGGGAGATTTCACATCTGTTCATCGCCATCACGTTCGAACGTCCCAAGAACTTCGTTCGAACGCCCTTTGGTTTTCACAGCTTCTGTTTTATGGTCTGTTTGGGTTGCTTCTTATTTTTTGCATTTCTTATGTGTTCTAGATGCCTAAGAAGTCAGTTGCCTTAAAGAAACGTCCTCGCGACTCTCTCCCAAGTGATCGTTTTCACAGTCCTGCTACTGCCAAGTTATTTGATGATCATTTCTCTCAGCGTAGCTTATTTTTGGAGCGCAACGTCTTGGAGGATGAGTTGCATGACACCGGGATTGTTCCCCTGCTTATCAACCATGGTTGGGACCCTCTGTTATCTGACTTCATTGGCCCTTTACCCCAGCTTGTCCAGGAGTTTTACTCCAACATAGAGGTAGTTTCTGCCACCTCATTCTTTGTGTATATTCGAGGCACATACCTGGACAATGATCTTTTTATCTTTTCTCAGGTTCTTGCTATCCCTGAGGTACCATATCCCCAGTACCCCTGGCTTCCTACTGAAGGCTCTTCTGATCAACTGATTTTGGATGTTGCCTCCGGATAACATCGTCCATTTTTCAGGGGTACTATTATTGTTGCCACTTTGATCCCCTCTTATCGTATACTCAATCGGATAGTCTGCCACAATCTCTGCCGAAATCGCATGTGCACACCCAGCCACTTGCCAGGATTGCTTTTCTCTATGCCATTGAGTAGGGACTTTCTATCGACATCCTCAGTGTAATCCTTCGGGAGATGACCCGCATTCGCAATGCTTCATTTGCTTCTCACACTCTTCCTTATGGGTGCCTCATTCATCGTATCATCTCAGCATTAGTACCTGGTTTTATGAACAATACTCCTCTCCCTCTACTCAAGCCAATTGGTCGTCAAACTGTATCTTCGGGTGCTGCTCATTTCCCCGCTCATGCTCGTGCTCCTACTCCAGTGGCTGCTCCTGCTCCTGATCCTGCTCCTACCGCGCCGGCCTCGGCTTCTGCCTCATCTTCTTCCGCTGGTCCTCTGTCAGATTTTTACCAACGCATTCTGGATTCTCAAGCTTCTATTCTTACTGAGCTTCAGCTGCTTTCCGGAGGCCAGTCAGAGATCTGCTCCTCAATTCGCCAATTACATACTCAGTTTGCCCGTCATCTTACGAACTGCCGTGTAGGTTGATGATGAGAGATCGTCTGCCAGTTCGGAGTTTGACTAGTTGCTTTATTATCAGGTCTTTACTACAGTTAAAGGGAGTCATTTTATTTTATGATCTTTATTGTAGCCTTTGTGCTGTACTCTCGCCCTTTTGTTTATTTTCTGCGATGTATTGAAAACTTTTTATTTCTTAATGAAAATGATCCATTTTGCTTATCCTTGATGAATATCTATGACGTTATGCATGCTTACGGATATTCTTTGCTTGTTGTTGCATCGGGTATATGCATGCTTTGTCATTTCATGACAAAAGGGGGAGTAATATGTGATCTGTCCTGTTTAACTAGAGTTCAGATTAAGGGGGAGACAAATGATTTACTTGGTTATGTTATAATTGATAATCTCAATGCTTTTCACGGTATATTATTGTTCGTGAATGTTTTAGGTAAACAGGATTTTATCTCTGTGGTGGCACTGATTTTCAAGACTACTTTGTTAGGTGTTAGATTGAGTTCATTTGTAATAAGTCATTGTTTTTATGGTTGACAGTTGACTATTTTACTTTTTGGGTCTATTACCGTAGTCTTTGTATTAGGTAGTGTTAGTTCCATTTTTATTGGCATGTGTCCGTGACAAAACAAGTTCAATTGAGTTATAATCTGTCGTGAAGATCTTTGTGCAATTGGACTGGGTTTTGGCTGCTGTGCATCAGAGCAGCGTTCGTGGTGCGTTTATTTCAGGGTTCGAATGTGTGGCGTTAATGTCACGTTCTTTATTGGGTTCAAACGGAAGCATTCTAGAGAGCAAATGTTCGAGTCACATTCTTGTTGGGTTCGAACAGGATCATTCCAGAGAGCATTCGTTTGTTATGCGTTCGATTGGCGTTCGAACGAGTCTTCACAAAAAGGGCGAACGCGACTGCAATCTGAACGCGTTTTTGGCCTGTAAAACCATAGCTTTTCACCCTACCTATAAATATAACCCTTAGCCGCCATGCTCACGAGTTGAAGCAGTTGAAACACAAATCCTTTGAGCCTAAATCCTTCAAAACTTTCAACTCTCTTTGAATCCACCATTGATCCTTCTATCTTATCTCGGGTTCTTGCTATCCCTAAGGTGACATATCCCCAATACCACTGGCCTCCTACTTAAGGCCCTTCTGATCAACTGATTTTGGATGTTGCCTCCGGAAAACATCGTACGTTTGTCAGGGGTACTATTGTTGTTGCCACTTTGATCCCTTCTTATCGTCTACTCAGCTGGATAGTCTGCCACAATCTCTGGCCGAAATCGCATGTGAACACCTAACCTCTTGCCAGGATTGCTTTTCTCTATGTCGTTGAGCAGAGATTTTCTATCGACATCCTCAGTGTAATCCTTCGGGAGATGACCCGCATTCGCAATCTTCATTTGCTTCTCACACTCTTCCTTATGGGGCCTCATTCACGTATCATCTCAGCATTGGCACCTGATTTTGTGCACGATCCTCCTCTCCCTCTGCTCAAGCCAATTGGTCGTCAGACTGTGTCTTCGGGCGCTGCTCATCTCCCCGCTCATGCTCGTGCTCCTGCTCCAGTGGCTGCTCCTACTCCTGATCCTGATCCTACCGCGCTGGCCTCGGCTTCTGCCTCATCTTCTTCCGCTGGTCCTCCGTCAGATTTTTACCAACGCATTCCGGATTCTCAGGCTTCTATTCTTGCTGAGCTTCAGCTGCTTTCAGGGGGCCAGTCAGAGATCCGCTCCTCAGTTTGCCAATTGCAGACTCAGTTTGCCCATCATCTTGTGAACTATCGTGCAGGTTCTGATGATGAGGGATCGTCTACCAGTTCGGAGTCTGACTAGTTGCTTTATTATCAGGTCTTTACTACAGTTAGGGGGAGTCGTTTTATTTTATGATCTTTATTGTAGCCTTTGTGCTGTACTCTCGCCCTTTTGTTTGTTTTCTGCGATGTATTGAAAACTTTTTATTTCTTAATGAAAATGATCCATTTTGTTTGTTCTTGATGAATATTTTTGACGTTATGCATGCTTTCGGATATTCTTTACTTGTTGTTGCGTCATGTATATGCATGCTTTGTCATTTCGTGACAAAAAGAGGGAGTAATATGTGATTTGTCCTATTTAAGGAGAGTTCAGATTAAGGGGGAGACAAATGATTTACCTGGTTATGTTATAATTGATAATCTCAATGTTTTTCACTGTATATTGTTGTTCGTGAATATTTCAGGTAAACAGGCTTTTGTCTCTGTGGTGGCACTGATTTTCAAGACTACTTTGTTAGGTGTTAGATTGAGTTCATTTGTAATAAGTCATTGTTTTGATGGTTGACAGTTGACTATTTTGCTTTTTGGGTCTATTACCGTAGTCTTTGTATTAGGTAGTGTTTTATCACGGAATGCCAACTGGGGAGATTGTTAGTTCCATTTTTATTGGCATGTGTCTGTGACAAAACAAGTTCAATTGAGTTGTAATCTGTCGTGAAGATCTTTGTGCAATTTGACTGGGTTTTGGCTGTTGTGCATCAGAGCAATGTTCGTGGTGCGTTCGTTTCAGGGTTCGAACGTGTGGCGTTAGTGTCACGTTCTTTATTGGGTTCGAACGGAAGCATTCCAGAGAGCAAACGCTCGAGTCACGTTCTTGTTGGGTTCGAACGGGATCATTCCAGAGAGCATCTTTCGTTGTGCGTTCGATTGGCGTTCGAACGAGTCTTCACAGAAAGGGCGCATTCGTGTAGTGTTCTAGTAAGGGTTCGAACACGACTGCGATCTGAACGTATTTTTGGCCTGTGCTTACATAGCTTTTCACCCTACCTATAAATATAACCCTTAGCCGTCATGCTCACGAGTTGAAGCAGTTGAAACACAAATCCTTTGAGCCTAAATCCTTCAAAGCTTTCAACTCTCTTTGAATCCACCATTGAAGACTTCTTATCTTCTCGTCTTCTTCATTAATAGTGTGATTCCATCTTTGTTAAACCTTCAACAAAACCTAACCCAAATTCCCTAATCCTTTAGAGTTCTTTTAGGAGGAAGTTTGTTAGTCGGAGTTCCGACGTCAGAGGTGATACAATCTACTCAGAGACTTCAGAGGTTCTGAAGAAAACCGTGGGTCAAGGGCTTGAAGAGTTGTCTTGAGTTCTTGCAGTATTGAGGTACTTGAGTCGGTGGAGTTACCACCATAGGTCTTGACCATAGCTGTAAGTTATTCTCTATATAGTGGATTCGGGTGGTAGCCTATACCCGGAGTGGTTTTTTACTCGCAAGAGTTTTCCACTTCGTCACCAAAATCAGTGTGTTGAATTTTGTGTGATTGATTTACTATTCCGCAATTTATATTGTTGATTTACATTGTGGTTTGCTTGTTGACTTCCATAGACACGTTAATTAGGACTTGTCTCAATTAATTGTGATTAATTCCGCATAGGGTCAGAACTTATGATAACCCCGAATTTTCACAACTCACACAAACCCATAAAGAATTTGAACATGGGTTTGTTGATGCATTTATTTTGTGCGATTTAGCTTCTTGCCTTATCTTCCTCCTAGGAATCACCGGAGTGTCTTTTGGAAGTTTCCGTGGATTTTTTGAGCTCTTTCAACGTTTTTGGGTAGGCTTTCTTTGGGGCTGTTCAGCCTGCTTTGTCGGTTCTTTAGTGGACTTTTTTGGGGCATTTTTTTCTGGTTTCTTTGGACTATTTTTTGGGTTCTCGGGGGGCTAATCATCAGCTACTACACTTAAATGGGGTCTTTTTCTTTGGAGACACACTTGTTGACTTAAAATTCTCTTCATTGCCCTGTGAATAGAATGAAACAGGCAACAAAATCTCATTAACTTCGTGAACCATTCCTTATACAACAGTTACCTAAAGTCCTTTAAGACAGAACCATACTTTCAATGTATTGGTATAGCATTATATAAGCAGCAACAAAGAAGTTGCAACACCAACACCAACTACACTAGAAACCATAAACAAAGAAGACAATCACTCCAATACCAACTACACTACAATCAGAGAAGCAGCAATAGAGAAACAGAGACCGAAAATAGAAACCAGAAACCAGAAACAAGAAACAGCAAAACAGAAACTACATAATTTCACTGGAACAGAACCCACATTACAATGAAAAACATAGTTATTACGATGAAAGCTTAGCGGAAAAGAACACTAATAAGCTTTCAATTTATATCAAACAACATTGTCTAGATGGCAAATTATAAAATTACTCAAGACAATACAAGAAAAAAAAACTCTTCATTTTGCCTTAAGTCAAAAATCAATTTTGCAATTGATTCTGATAAACAAAGCAGAAAGGAACATAAATATTCGATATGTAGGAAAGCAAGAGAAAGTCAAAGTTATGAATTTGAACGCAAATGAGGATATTGAATTATTCAGTGACTTTTATAACAGACATAAAAATATTACTCTGTTTTATTTTTTTTATTTTTCTCGAGAAAACAAAAACAGAAAATAAAAATAACGATGGAGAAATGAAACAAACCCATATTTTGACAAAACGCAAGAACTAAATTGGGGGGCAAAAAAAAAAAAAAAAACCTCTTCATTTGTCCTGAAACTCCAAAATCTAAAAAGATTGAAAGAAGCCTGCAAAAAAATAGGACTAATTCTTCGAATTTAAGTAAAAATTACAATAACAAATCAAATTTTCATCATTTTTAAAAGTTGCAAAGCAGTCACCAATTATACAAAACAGTTGTTTCAGTCTTTTATTTTTGATATTTTTAAAAAGAAATTATTTATTTGTTGATTAAAGAGAATAAAAATTAATTAAGATAAATTCGAATTCTGGCTTAGATCTGTATATTTTCTAAAAATTTATTTAAGGTTAATTTTAGTTGAAATGGGTATAGGGTTCTCGTTTGAAATGTATATATTAATTAGCTTGTGTTTATAATAGAAGATGATTTTTTTGAAGCGCGATAATGTAATATTGGTTTGTTAGCTTCAAAATTGTTATTTGTTAAACCCTAATTGTTTGATTAATGAGTGTCAATTTTTATTGGGTTTTTATTGCAGCCCTACGTAATAAGCATTAACAGGAACTTGAAATCTTACACCAACACAATTATTGTTTCGCAGGCTCTTATATATTTTTTATACATATAATTTAAATGAGGATTCAGAAATAGAAAGGTAACTATGAATTTTGGACTATGAATAATACCAATGAATTAGGATGATTTGTTAGTATTTTTGTAATGTTGGGTTTTGTTGAACTTTTTTTTTTGTTTGTGCTATTTTACTTATACTTTGGTTGAGTTATTGTTATTGTAATTTGGTTTAAACTATTTTTGTATTTTGGTAAAAATATTTTGGGTTATAATTTGCTTGAACTATTATTATTGTATTTTTTTTTTTTTTTAAAAAAGAGAGAAGAGAGAGAGAGAAAGACCGCAGCAGCTTGTGTTAAATAGATGAATAATTATTGATTTTATTCCATATAATCCGGTTCTAAAAAGTTACACTTTTTCATGCTTGTTCAAAAAGAAAATATAGTTATAAAGGTGAGGCATCCCCACCTAATCGAAAATTTAGCATTGACAACCAATTAGCATTTATATATGTGGTCTTTTCAAATCTTATAAATTTTATGATATAAATCTTTTAAAATCCATAAATAAAAAATCATGATTAAAAAAACTCTAATAAAATCTTGTAAGTCCTTACATTTTTAAATGGTCTTTTTTAAAATCCACTGGACTTATTTATCCATAAATAATTTTAAAATCTCAATTGAATACCCCATAAGTGTTTATTTAGTTAGGGCGGGATATTTTGCTAAGTATTTGGGTTTGGTGTTTTTAGGTTTGCAATTGTATATTATAAATAAAATTAATTACAGAACTTCAATATAGTTTCAAGGGTGGGTCTAATGACATTATGTAATGAAGATAGCATTTTATTTATGAACATACATATATCATAATCAAAACGACGTCGTTGTCATTTATGACAGAAATATGTCATAAGTTTTATGATAAATTTATATCATAAAATAAAACGAACGTTATTTTTATTTATGACATATTTATGTCATATTTTTTTCAATAAATTATGAGATAAATGAAAAATATAAAATATGACCATACATCTGTGACATATTTTTTGTCACAAATATGTCATAAAATTATGACACATGTCTTTTATTACACAAAGTTATCATATATGTATGACATATTTCTGTGACACTCTTTTTCTAACATAAAAAAGTCATAAAATTAGTGTTGATACGGTGACGAGTCTGATACGGTTGTTGCTGCCTTAGTTGGTTGAACCTAGTTTGATTGTTCAACTGTTGTTGATATCTTGAATAGATAAAGTTAAGATTGTTGAGTGAGGAACCAAAATGCCGAACCCAGCGGAAATTCGCCCGCGAGATCAAATCCCGAGCAACATAAATATTTATTAATTTATTTTATTTTATTATCGGCAGTCCTTTATAAAACAGTGGGGAAAAAATTTTGGGATCAACTTTAATTTTCCTAATGCACTAAAAACATTTTCCATGCATTAAAATAATTACCATAAGTCAATTAAAATTTTTCAACATACTTTAATCCATTTATCAACTCTTGACAAATTATTCTAAGCATCTAAAATTATTTTCAACACTTGAAAATTTAATTCAAGCATACAAAATAATTTTCCAACTCTTGAAAAATTAATCCAAGCATTCAAAAATTAACATATTAATTATATACTAATTTTACAAACACTTGAATGACTGCTTCTAATCCTCATATACATGCTTTTAATTAATCCAACAAATCCAAACTAATTTTTTCTCAACAATAATCATCAAGAAATTGAACAAAAATTTACAAATTAAATTTTTACCAATAATTTCTTTTAAGCCTTTCCAATTTGAGAAGGGTTACATCCAATTTTTCCAATTTCTCCAAGCACTTTGAACTTCTTCAAGCTCCACCAAATTAAGCTCCTCAATGAACAAATCTTGGTGATCAAAAGGTGGTTTGATCACTCAAGAGTAGCAACCAAGATTTTCCCAAAAATTCAACACTTGAAACCCTTGGAAAAAGAAATTTCAAGAACATAAATTAACCCTTAACACTTAGGGATTAATTCCATGGACTTGATTATTTGGAGGGTAATATATGGTGAGATTAAGGCTTGATTTGAGAGCAAAACAAAAGGAAAAAACAATAGCCTTTTTTTCCTTCAAAAATCGGCAGTGAAAGGGTTTTCCTTTTTTTTTTCTTTGTTTTTGGCAGAGGGCAAACACAAAACCAAAAGGAAGCAATTCATTAGGTTTTGCTATATACCACGGCAGTAAGTCAAAAGGAAAAAAAAGTAAAACCAACTTTTTTTGTTTTTTTTTTTTTTACTTACTTGTTTTTATTAATTCTAAATTAAAGAAACAAATCCTAGCCATATAAATTAAACCATGGTTTAAGGAAATCTTTTCCCTACACCACATATAATCAAAAAGTAATTTAACCAATGTTAAATTAATCTCACAATTTAGTAACTAAGTTACCTTTATGAATCATTTAGTTACTTTAACCCAATAATTAAATTTTGCTTTAATTAATTAATTGTATAAGCTAAGTAATTAATATTGTCTATTAATTTAACAATTAAATTAATTCACAAAATAATTACTAATTTAATGTAAATCGAATTTACATTTATTATACAATAAAATTATATCAACTCTTGATATAAAATTAATTAATTCACTTCATCTCATTAATATTAGATTAAATAATTTAATCCTAAGAACCCAAAAGAAATACTGTCAACATTTGACGAGAGGTCACCCTAGTGCTCAACGAGTAAACTCAATATAATGGAACTTTTTAGGCTCACGTTCGGTTGTTACGTGTATGTGTA
>SKCR01036995.1:0-101201 GCA_019454045.1 Zanthoxylum bungeanum | reverse complement strand
TGATCTTGAAGATTCACAACCCCTCTCAGGTTAAGGAATTTCGACCTATTTCTTATTGTAACACTATTTACAAGTGTATTGCCAAGCTTTTTGTGAATCGGATTAAGATTGGTCTTCCTTCAGTGGTCAGTTATAACCAATATGCTTTTGTTACGGGGCAGCGTATTAGCGACAACATTTTATTATGCCAAGAACTGGTGAGGAATTATCATTAGAATGGCAGGATCCTAAGATGTGCTCTTAAAATTGATTTGATGAAGGCTTATGATACTATTAGTTAGGATTTTATTGTTGAGGTTTGAGGACTATTGGGTTTCTAGAGAGGAGGGTGGGTTGGGTTCGCGAGTGTATGACTTCTACTATGTTCTGAGTGCCTATTAATGGACAGTTGAATGGTTTTTTCTCTGAGGGCCGTGGTTTGAGCCAAGGTGATCCTATGTCTCCTTATCTTTTTATTTTGGCTATGGAAGTTCGCACGGGTTTACTTCGAAATATGGCTCTTGATCAGGGTTTCAAGTTTCATTGGCACTATTCAAATGATTGTCTCACATATCTCTGTTTTGCATATGACCTGATGATTTTTTGTAAGGCATATGTTTCCTCGGTCTCTTTGATCAGGGATTGTCTTCGGCATTTTATGGGTTTATCGGGTTTGGTTCCGAACCTTGCAAAGAGTCATCTTTTCTCCTCCGGTGTTTCCTCTACTCTTAAGGATCGGTTACTCCATGTGCTGGGTTTCCAATAGGGTGTGCTTCCAGTGAGGCATTTGGTTTTTCCCTTGATTTCTACTAAGCTTTGGGCCTTAGACTGTGCTTCCCTTGTAGAGCATATTGTCGGGCATGCCAAGAGTTGGAATAGTACGTTTCTTTCTTATGTGGGGCGGCTTCAGCTCATCAAGTCGGTTTTGTTCTCCATTCAAGTTTATTGGTCATCCTTGTTCATTCTTCCCAAGTCTGTTATTAGGAAGGTGGAGGCGACTCTCAGATTTTTCCTTTGGAATGGTAGTGAGCTTATCTTCTCATGGGCGAATGTGGCTTGGTGTAGAGTTTATTAACCTTTGGAAGATTGGGGTTTGGGGATTAAGAGTTTGGAAACTTGGAATAGAGCAACCATTGTTAAGCATTTATGGTTTCTTTGCTCTAGTCAGGTCTCCTCTTGGTCGATCTGGGTTCAGTCTTACCTGCTTCGTGGGCGTAGCTTGTGGGAGGTGTCGTGTCCTGGAGATTGTTCGTGGAGTGGCAGAAGATTTTGGAGCTTCATTCTTGGGCTCGCTGGAGGATGAGGTTTAGGATTGGGAATGGTAAGAAGGATTTGCTATGGTTTGATAACTGGCATCCGCTGGGTCTGATTGTGGATACTATGGGTGAGAGAGTCATTTATGACTCTGGCTTGGATATGATGGCTACAGTAGCTACTATTATCTCATACTCTTCTTGACGTTGGCCTCCGGCTAGGTCTGCTGCCCTTGTTGAGTTGGCCCGGTCCCTTCCGTCGGATCCTTCTAGTATGAGAGAGGATGAGTTAATTTGGGAGGATGATGATAGAATGAGGTTTTCAGTGAGTAGTGCTTGGAAGGCTATGAGGTCGGGGGCACTTTGATGCATTGGTATCGGGTTGTTAGGTTTCGTAAGGCTATTCTGCGCCATTTCTTTCTGCTCTGGTTGACTATTCAGGGTGGCCTTTGTACTCAGGATCGTCTGATGAGTTTTTGTATCTCTGCTTGCTCGAGATGTGTCCTCTGTGGTTGTTCACGGGAAGACGTTGATCACCTTTTCTTCCAATGCTTCTTCTCTTCGTGGGTTTGGACGACTGTGTTGGCCATGTGTGGGTTAGATTGAAGTTCTCGGGTTTGGATGCAGACTGTTGAGTGGATGTATCAGTACACCGATGGCTCCTTATGTCATCTTCTTATTCGGCTTTCATTTGCAGCGTCAGTTTACTACATCTGGAGAGATAGGAATGCTCGCACTCATGATGTGCCTCCTCGCCTTATCAGTGTTCTACTCAGTGATATTTTATTTTCTGTTCGGACTCATGCTAGTTTATTACGGAGGGTGGAACCATGTTATGATAATAAATCGCTTCACCTCTCTTGGCACCTGCCCGATGACATCTTTTGATGGTCTTGTATTATTTGTAGCCTTTGGCTCTTCTGCTTGGAGGGCATGTCCTCTCTAGTTGTCTGGCATATGCCCATTTGCTCTTGTACATTTTTGGTTAATATACTTACTTTATCCAAAAAAAAAATATTTCAAAACTCGATTGTAGTAAGCTAATAATAATCTGAGATCATGGTTTAACGCTAACCTCCGGATTCAATATCAAACATCGCTCCCACTATAAGTTATAGGAAATTTTTCTTCAAAGAGGAAACAACAAAACCATTAAGTATCGAATACTTCGCAAATGATTCTCATATCCTATTGGACTTATATGGAAGGTATCTAAGGGTCTTTTCATTTAATTAATTATGTGGTTCCATTTATAGTTCATCATTCTCACAATTGACTTCAATAAGTCAAGTCTTTTCTACAATAGTCGACATCCAATGTCACAGACCAAGTAACTAAACCACTTTATTACTCGGGAATGTAGAAAAGATATCTTATCAAATATAATATAATATTCTATTAAATAAAATAAATGATAAACTTTTACTCGTACCTTCGAGGTGCAAGTTCTTTCAATTATATAACCATTATATAAAGAAAGATTCAAATCTCAAACCATTTTAGATTCGAAATTCTACTTATACATATCATCTATATAACAGTAGAAACTAATGGAACCTTAATCAAAAAAATGATTTAGTGCTACTGGAGCATATCCCCAAGAGTATCGAAACTAATTTGGTAATACTCAATATAAAATAAACCAAATCATATAAGATTCGATTCATCCCACTGACCAATTCCATCACGATGGAATCGTAGAAGGATAATATTGAGTAAGAATCATATTCATTAAATAATCTTAGAACTAATTGCCCTAAATTCATCTATTTGATCGTATCAAACATCTTTGAACAATTCAAAGACTTACGATGAATTTTGAAGATACAAATTTCAAAACTTAAGATCGAAAATCTTTGAACCAGTCAAAATATTTGATCCACGTTTCATCAGAACAGATTGAAAGTTCTCAAATCTTTCAAGATATTCAATGTGTGTTCTATCTGAAACACGTAACTAAGTCATGACAATTCATTGACTAAGTTACGAAGTAATGAAAACTACCTGAAACAATTATTAATTCATTGAACAACATTCATCTAATGTATTAGTTTAATAAATCTATGGTCTAATAATGATTACTGGTTAAATGATATTTAATCACATTCCCTGAACATAATATTTATTAAATGGATAAGAATTTATGATGTGATCACGTATCAGACCATCATTTAACATATGAGATAGGCATATAATGCTTACATGATAAAATCTCATAAACTATTGTTCTAAGTTATTTACATTATCAAAAATATTTCTCAATGTTTATCTCTACGTCCATGACACCATTAGTCGTATAAAAAAATGTAACAATTATTTACATAGTAGAACAAGTAACTATCTAACAGTCACAAGTTCTGATAACAAATATCAAAATAATAATTAAATAATATTTTAAAAAACTAGACGGGAGATCTGGTATCTAATACCTAGATTTCTCATGTTGTGAGAATCGATATTCTCTACACACAACTATGTGCCTCTCATTTCTTTAGCTTGCTAATTTTCCTTCAACTATTCACAATAGTTGCAAATAATTGACAAGGAAACAGTGTTAGACACATGACCTTCATATGTCATCAAATCCAAGAAATGTCATTACCTAATAAACAAATACTTAATGGGTTTTCTTAAAGTCAGTCAAGATCTCGAGACATGAACCAATTCTTATCAATACTTACTGCACAAGAAACTATTCTCTCTAAAAATAATATCATAAACTAGTCTACTCTAGAACCTATTCTAGAAATCTTTAACCAGAAGTGAAGTCAGTAAATAAATATCGAATATGCATGTAGTGGATTAGAAGTTAAAATCTATCTACACTATAGAATAATGAAAACAATATAAGAAAATTTTCATAACATTACACACTGCCTTAGTTATGTATTTTTAACCTAGCAATGTCTCCCACTATTTGACGTAATACCTCAATCCCCAACGAAAAATGAGAATTTACCAATTAAATTGAATTCCATATTGAGAAGTGGACCCCATGAATATATTTCGATTTACAGCTTTGACACGTTCTCGCCTACATAAATTCACAGGTAGACAACTCATTGTCAATCACACTCACTATGACTGATTCTTTTAATCATGACTGTTTCTCGTTGGGATAGCTTTGGCACGTTCATATGAGGCGTATTAAGGCTACACTTGTCAATGATAAACTAAAGCTACTGATGTAGTCCTGACAACTTTGGCACGTTCAGAATTTTCACTTTCACTCAAATTTGTCTATTATTATATAAGTTCTACCGGCGCAAATGAACTACCATCAGCCGTAACTGCACAGTTTTGGCACGATACAGGTACAACATCAGGAAATCATTTGCATCCGTATTGACAAGACATACTAAGAAACAAGAATTCATAATACTAGTTACTATAAAGCCTTATTTAACGAGGATATTCCTAAATTGGGTTTTACACTACATAAAATGCAGATATTTAATCCAGATCAATTTCTCAACAATTTAATTCTACCAGGGAAATCATAACTTAACTTAACCATTAAATCTCTGTCATGTTTCCCTTTAGCGCGGAATCGAAAAAATCAAGAATATCTAAATTATAAGCATGTGTAAATATCAAAATTGGATTATATATCATATATCAAGCATGAAATATGTGATGGATGTAGGATCAGACCCGTTCTAATACCATTTTGTTGGCGTTATTCGTTTTAGAAGCGCGGTTTGGGCGAAATCATTAATTTAAAATTTTTAAACTTACTGAATAAATTATCCAATATCCTATATTTAAAATTTATTCATATTTCACCTAAAAAGATCTTTCGATATCAAATAACGACTTAATTAATAATAAAAATATTATGAAATTTTTACGAAAATGATTTTCCGTAATATAACATAAAACGCGTTTTTAGTCGAACCGATCAACCGAGACGAAAAAGAGGCTGCCCAGGTTAGCTCTAATAGTATTTGGACAGTTCATGGGCTTCCTAAACAGTAACCAATTCACTATTTGGGCAGTCGTTACCCGGTAAGCTCAAAACTCACCCGGTAACACCGTTTTTCACCGTTTTCGCTTATTTTCACTCCGAAATAATTTTCGGAAATTATCCTAACTCCTAATACACATCCAACACATCAAAATGACATATTTTTCATCACCAAAATTTTTAAAATTTCAGGTCTGAAAAAGAATACGAAACAACCACTTTATCATGCTTTAAGTCTAATTTTTCCATGATTAATCTAATTAATCCAACACCAAACCAAAGTCACAACAAATGAAGAATTCTAGAATAATTCTAGGTTATTATAAAGTGATACAAGAACTCTTGAATGGAAACTAAATTTTCCAATAATAAATTGAACACAAATGACCTTAATCTAGTTCAATATAAGTCTACACATGCTTCAAACCACTTAATCCATCACCCAAATAAAAAAACCTCAAATTAGTGACTAAAAGAAACCCTAGAAAAATTCTAGTAAACCAAGTACAAGACAATAATTTTTCTAAGCTAAAGGAAATAAAGATTATCTCACAAATCTTCAAAAATCCTTAAGCTTTGTTCTTGATTTAATCACTTTCTCTTTTGTCTTTCAAAAATAATTTTTGGAAGCTTTTAAAAAATGGAGTATTTGGCCATCATCTACCAACCACACAAGAAAGAGAACAATTCCACATTTTGGTATCCAAATTGGCGTGAAAGATAGGGCTAAAAGAGTATTTATCAAATCAATTTTTAATCAAATTAAAAGACTTGGTAAAATAGAGTGACACTTGGCAATTTATTCGTCATATATTACTTTTAATATATTTTAAATAATAAGTCAACTTTACACATGTAAAGTAATTGTTAATAATTATTTAATTCTTTAATTGAAATAATTATTACTAACTCTACAAGTGTCAAAACACCATTTGTCCATTAATGTGTATCTAATCTAATTATGTATTAAATACAAATACATATTAAAATGTCCAAAAATACCCTGATATGTGTATTTTCGTTTACTGATTAAACGATTCAAATTAACTGACTTAATCAGATAAAATATTATGAATAATCAGTATTATTTATAACACGTTAACCGAGTGCTCATCGAGTACACTTCATATTGTGGGACTCTCTAGGTTCAGGTTCATCCGTCATGAAATCCAATTCCATGTCTATAATTCATCCACTAGTAAATTATAACGACTACGGATTATCTCGCTGAACAATGTAAGTCAAGGACATCATATACGTATAATCCCTCCGTCACAGGCTATCCATATTATACCTGAGATATAGGTGGGAACGTCAAAATCCCTAAGGTATAATATAATCGACTTATAAATTTACGATCTATAAATAACACTCGAAACTCGCTTCCACAGTGTACCATGACTATGAATTTACTGTAGGGTTTTATGGCGAAAATCCGGTAAAGCAGCGGAAATGTGGAAAATCAAAATTTTTCGATTTCAAAATTTTTCTTGGATCAATTAAATAAACTTATTTATTTAATTATCCAATTATCAAATTCTGAAAAATTACACAAGAAACCAAATTTCTTGGTAATTACCGAATTACCCCACTACTTTGCAAATTGATCATTTTAGTCCTAAAATTGTCAAATACAATTTTGGATGATTCTAAATCATTTCTAAAATGATTTCCAACATGTCTAACACATCAAAATCAGATTGCAACAAAAACCCCCCAAATTTTTGCTAATTGCCGAAACAGCCCCAAATTTTTCAGTTTTTACAATTTGGTCATTTTATGTTCAAAACATGTCAAGATCAAATCCAATAAACCCAAAAATTAATATCATCATATACACACCATAATACATCACATATATGAAAAGCCAAAAATTTGGAAAGGGTTAAGAACCATAATTTTACAATTTCTTCAAATTGACAAATCTTACCAAATCAATTAAATCCAACACTTTAATTCAAACTTTACCACACCAAACAAGTCTCACCATCATGAAACAACTCAAGAAAAATTATAGGTCATCAATGAATGAAAACATGATTATCAAATAATCAAAAATAAGCCATTAAAACCATTTCAAGGTTACTTTACAAAACATGCATGCAAGAATCTTTCAAACAAGTTTACAACCAACAAATTACAAACTAAAAGAGTAGAGAAGAAACTAAGCAACACATGTTGTAGCCTAGTATCATAGAAATAATTTTCTAATTGAAAAAGGTTTAGAAAAACTTAAAAAAATCCAAGTTTTTCAAGCTTTTCTTTTGATCTCCAAACTTTTTCTCTCAAAACTCACTTTGTAATATTTGGTGGCTTAACCTAAAATGAATGAAAATGAAACAAAATAATTATACTCCAATAATTAGCCTTTGCTGAATTTTTGGAATAAAAGATAAATATCTAGAATTTTTTTTTTTTTTTTTGGTTTCATTAAAGCTTTAATCAAGTTGTGTATTTGATCATTACAACATTTAATGATTTACAACAAGTCAAATAAAGCATCTAAAGTCATCTCCAAAAATATCATAACTAAAGATATTTATATTTTTAATTACTTTAATTATTTAACAATTAAATAATTAAATAATTATTTAAATACAAATATTTTAAATATATGTATTATATTTACTTTAAATATCCAAATACATATATATTTATGATATATGTCAAATATCCCAATTTGACATTTTATTAATGTGTATTTAATAAAATCTATCACTAAATACAAATACACAATAATCAGGAAATGACTATTAGGTCCATTCGCATGTATTTTTCGTTTAACCTTTAAATGACTTATAAATAATCAGTATTATTCATAAAAGCTTCCCTAGTGCTCTACGAGTATATTTCACTAGTGAGACTCTCTAGATTCAGGCATATCCGTCATGAAATCCAATTTCGTGTCCATAATTTACCCACCCGTAAATTATGACGACCACGGATAAACTCACTGAATCATACAGGTCGAGGTCATGGAATATGTTTAATTCCTCCATCACAGGTATTCGGATATATCCCAGAGATATAGATGTAAACATCAAATCATTATAGGGACAATCCCGTCGACATCTCTATTAGCAATCTCTAAAAGAACACTTAGAACTCACTTCTAAAGTGTACCACGGGCCCATGGTTTTTATCTGATTGCTAATCATATATGGACTACCTATGCTCTGTACACATAACTGACGGATCCTATCTTGACACACACAGGACACCCTGAGGATCTGTCCACACCCAATGAACAGTTGGAGGTCTGATCTGAATAGATCGGTGACGTGACTTCCATCTAAGTGTGGAAGATGTCTTATGTGCCCACAGTGGTATCTCAAGTCGAAGAATCATAAATGCTACTCAACCCGAGAAGATTCTTATTGACGTTGGTGTACCATCAATTAAGAATCTTCGGTGAGTCGTTCAGTGTTTATCCGCTATAAATACCTACACGTCTATACGAGTCTCCAAGACTCATGGTTCATTGAGAAACCATTGGAATCATATATTCCAGTATACGACATGTACCAGTCTCAACGGGTTTACTTTACTAACCAAGTAGTGTAAACCTTGACCAGAAACTGTCCAAGAATGACAATGTCATGATACAACTCAATGTCAGTTGTGACGCTTTTGCAACTGTATCATGACTAATCATCCTAAGGTCTATTACGTCTTTACCATATAAGAAAATATATTATATTATAGAAACTGCTCATTTTATTCATAATAAAATGTTTACAATAGTATTTACAAGGAAATACAACCGGGAATTGGCGTTCTGAGCACCAACCCTAACAAAATCTCTCACTTGCTCTAGTGCCAATATCGATTGTATCTAATACCCATCGACTCCACATGTTTATCAAATAACTTCGGAGGTATGTCCTTCATAAGCGGGTCTGCTACATTATCTTCACTTGGTACCTTGCACACGACAATATCCCCTCGCGACACAATCTCTTGAATGATGTGGTACTTGCGTTCCACATGCTTCGACTTCTGATGCGCCTTTGGTTCATTTGAATGCGCAATGGCTCCAGTATTATCACAGTATAACGGAATCGCATTCTCGAATACTTGGGACAACTCTCAATTCTGTGATAAAGTTCATAATCCATACAACTTCCTTTGCAGCTTCAGAAGTTACAATGTATTATGCCTCTGTGGTGGAATCTGTTGTTGACCTCTGTTTGGAACTCTTCCAGCAAACTGCACCTCCGTTAAGGGTAAAGTCGAATCCAGATGTAGACTTTCTATCATCGGGATCCGATTGGAATTCAGAATCTGTATACCCATTAACTTATGCATACATTTAGGATACTTGAGGATATGTTTAATGGACATCCGATGGTCATCCGATGGTCATTTCCTGGATTGGACAGATATCTACTGGTTACGCTAACAGTGAAACTAATATCAGGCCTAGTACATAACATGGCATACATTATGCTACCCAAACACGAATCATAAGGTTGGTTAGACATTCTAACCTTCTGTTTGTGGACTCATCCTTTTTGAAAGATGAATCCCATGTCTAAACGGTATATTTGTTGTCTTACAGTTACCAAAATTGTACCATTCCAAGATCTTATCCATGTACGTTGATTGGGATAACCCAATCAACTTCTTCTCTCTATATCTATAGACTTTTATGCCTAAAACATATGAAGCTTCTCCTAGGTCCTTCATGGAGAAATTCTTACAGAGGTAAGCTTTGACGCCTTGCATCATCTCTATATCATTCCCAATGATTAAGATGTCGTCAACATAGAGGACTAAAAATACCACAATGCTCCCACTGTCCTTCTGATACACACATGATTCTTCTGAATTCTTGAGAAAACCAGACAATCTAATAATCTCGTCGAATCGAAGATTCTAACTTCGTGAAGCTTGTTTAAGTCCATAAATGGACTTCTTAAGCTTACATACCATACCCGAGTTCTCGCTGGACGCAAAGCCTTTCGGCTATTCCATATAGATTTCTTCATCAAGAAATCTATTTAGAAAAGTTGTTTTGACATCCATTTGCCAAATCTCGTAGTCATGATACACAGCTATAGAAAGCAAAATACTAATAGACTTAAGCATTGCTACTGGCGAAAAAGTTTCATCGTAGTTGACGCCAGGTCACTACGTGTAATCTTTTGCTACCAGTCAGGCCTTATAGGTTTCAACCTTTCCATCAGGCCCGCGCTTCCTCTTATAAACCCATTTACAACCGATAGGAACAATTCCTTCGGGAAGCGGAACCAAGTCCAAAACTTGATTCTCATGTATTTAGTCTAACTCAGATTTCATGGCATTTTGCCATTTCACGGAGTCGATGTCAAACATCGATTCTCTATTGGTAAAAGAATCAGTCTCTTCAACTAAGAGAACATCGAGACTCTTTTCTCTTATCAAATACAAGCGTTCAGGAGGTCTAGATACCATTTGTGACCTACATAATGTGTGTGTTGAAGGTTCTTTATCTACTTGAACTTCAGGTTCCTCTGTTGGTTCATTGTTTTCAGGTTAGACTTCATCAAGCTCAACCTGTCTATGATTACCACCTTCTGACAAAAATTCTACTTCAAGAAATTTTGCGAAGCGAGCTACGAACACATTTCGATGCTCGGTATTATAGAACAGATATCCCTTCGTATTTGAAGAATATCCAACAAACCTAAACTTTTGCCCTCGAGGTGAAAGCTTATCTTGCTGAGTCATCCTGACATAGGCAGGACAACCCCAAACCTTAATATAATTAAGATTTGGTCTCCTACCGGTCCATATCTCATATGGAGTGGTAGGAACAGCTTTTGAAGGAATCTTATTCAAAAGATGTGTAGCTGTTAAAAGAGAGTAACCCCATAAGTAATAGGGCAAATCTGTAAAACTCAACATGGATCGGACCATATCCAATAAAGTTTGATTTCTCCTCTCAGACACTCCATTGTGTTGTGGAGTACCTAAGGAGTATATTGAACGAGAATCTCATTCTCCTTCATATAATCCATGAACTCAATGCTTATATATTTGCCGCCTCGATCAGATCGAAGGAATTTAATATATTGACCAGTCTGATTTTCTACTTCATTTTGGAACTCTTTGAACTTTTCAAAGGTTTCCGATTTATGTCGCATCAGATAGACATAACCGTACCGTGACAGATCATCGGTAAAGGTAACGAAGTACAAATAACCACTGTGAGTAGTCTAACTTAGTGGACCACATACATCAGAATGTACGAGTTCCAGTAAGTTAGTGGCGCAGTGTCCAACACCAGAAAATGAGGCTTTGGTCATCTTAACCTGAATACACGATTCACAAGTTGGATAGGGTTCAATGGTAAGATCTGATATCAAACCATTCATAACAAATTGGGTAAGGCGTTTAACGCCTATATGACCTAGCCTCATGTGCCATAGTTCAGTATTATTAACAATAGGTAAATTATGTTTATTAATCCTAGTATTCAAGATATCTTTAGAAGTATGCAATGTGTAATGACCATGCTTATTTGGACAACAAAGGATCTGAATATTACGTTTATCATATAAATACAAAGAACAGTTCTTAATATTAACATGATAACCTTATGTATCTAATACAAAAAGAGATATAATATTTGATAGACATTCTGGTACAACGTAGCAATCATACAACAAAAGGCTCACATTCGGCAAATGGATCTCGCATACTCCCACTGCAACTGCATCCAAAGAGTCTCCACTCCCAAAGCACAACTGCATCTCTTCAGGCTTCAGTTTCTTACTTTCCTTCAACACCTGCAACGAATTGCAAATGTGAACAGGACAAGCAGAATCCAAAATCCAGCTGGATGTAACAGCTTCACAAGCCAGTGAGATATCAATAACTGGAAAAATAAATGTACATGATGTAGATGCTCTCTCCTTCCTTATATGGGTAATGTAGTCAGGACAGTTCCTTTTCCAGTGCCTAACTTTGCTGCAGTGATGGCATTTGTCTTCAGAAGCCCTCTTAGGCTTTGCTATCTTTCCTTGCGGTGGAGGACTGAAACCCTTCTTTTTCTTCGCTTTCTTCTTCTTTCCCTTTGGCCAGGCCTGGGAAGAAGCAGAGAGTGAAGTAGGTTTCAGAGGGCGAGTCGGTACTCCATTCCTTAGTTCCTCTTCCACCGTGATCAGCATCCTATGCAGTTCATGGTAGGAATAGATAATCTCATTCATGTTGAAATGCATCACGAATTGGCGATATGAAGCTGAGAGCGAACCAAGAATGACACTCCTACCGAGAATGTCATTCAGAGGGAGATTATGTTGCCTCAGTTATTCGATCAAATCGATCAAGTGAAGAACATGCGAGCTCACAGCTTGCCCCTCGTCCAGTCGCGCATGGAATAGTTCCATCGCAACTTTATGAACAACAATTTATTCTTGGTTCATAAATGATTCTCTTAATCGCATCATCATAATGCCATAGTATTGTTTCTTGAGTCTTGGTGCCAATGAACTTAAGATGTATGATTTAACTTTTAAATCATCATCTTTCCAAGCTTGGAAAACTTGGTGTTCCTCCGGTGTTGCGTCCACAGACACAGCAAGGGGCAGCGGACCCTCGAGTACATATCCCAATTTTTCGGAATCAAGGACAATCCTTAAATCCAAATCTCAATTGGTGAAGTTCTCAGCACCTTTAAGTTTGTTCGTATCCAACATACGGGATTAGTCGATTGTGCCGCCATCGCAAATCTATCATATACATTACAAAAAACGGTTAGCAGAAATTAAGCAGTTTCATATAATATCGAAAGCATTAACTAGATCATGGATTTTTAATCTAAAAATGCCTCTCCCACTAAATCATGCAATACTGTAATTCTCAAACAGAATACAAAGATTTAATAATTAAATTAAATTAAATACAAATAGTGAAAGGTGGATCCCATTAATATATTTCACCTCATAGTTTTGGCACGTTCTCACCTACGTATATTCATCAGGTAGACAACTCATTGTCAATCACTCAATAGTGACTCATGGGTTTCCGGTCCTGGTTGTTTCTCGTTGTGACAGCTTTGGCACGTTCATAAGGTGGCGTGCCAAGGTTAAACTCGTCATTGATAAACTCAAGCTACTTGCGTAAACCTGACAGCTTTGGCACGTTCAGGATTCCGCTTTCGCTTGAATTTATCTAATATCAGATATACATCCGGCATAAATAAATTTCTATCGCCTACACCCTCACAGCTTTGACACGTTATTGGATGTAGTCATAGAAAAGATATTCAAAACCGTATTGACAAGGCAAACCATTTAACATGCATCAAATATATAATTAACATAAACCTTATTAATTAGAGATTTTCCGCAAAAGATGTTTTTACTTTATTTAATCAAATTAAATAAACACATGCATGCATAAAGTAAAGATTAAATTAAACATTGAATTTAAAAGGCATAATCATATCATGGTGTCCAGAATCAGACTCGCTCTGATACCATTTTGTAGGGGTTTTATGGCGAAAATCTGGTAACACAGCGGAAACGCAGAAAATCAAATTTTTCCGATTTCAAAATTTTTCTTGGATCAATTAAATAAACTTATTTATTTAATTACCCAATTATCAAATTCTGAAAAATTACACAAGAAAACAAATTTCTTGGAAATTACCGAATTACCCAAATACTTTACAAATTGATCATTTTAGTCCTAAAATTGTCAAATATAAATTGGATGATTCTAAATCAATTCTAAAATGATTTCCAACATGTCCAACACATCAAAATTAGATTGCAACAAAAACCCCAAATTTTTGCTAATTGTCGAAACAGCCCCAAATTTTTCAATTTTTGTAATTTGGTCCTTTTATATTCAAAACATGTCAAGATCAAATCCAATCAACCCAAACATTAATATGCATCATATGCACACCATAATACAACACATATATGAAAAGCCCAAAATTTTGAAAGGGTTAAGAACCCTAATTTTACAATTTATTCAAATTGACAAATTTGACCAAATCAATTAAATCCAACACTTTAATTCAAACTTTACCACACCAAACAAGTCTCACGATCATGAAACAACTCAAGAAAAATTATAGTCAATGAGTGGCTTAGCAACTCTAGACTGGCAACATGATTATCAAATAATCAAAAGTAAGCCATTGAAACCATTTCAAGCTTACTTTACAAAACAAGCATGCAAGAATCTTTCAAACAAGTTTCCAACCAACAAATTACAAACTAAAAGAGTAGAGAAGAAACTAAGCAACACATGTTATAGCCTAGTATCATAGAAATAATTTTCTAATTGAAAAGGTTTAAGAAAAACTTACAAAAATCCAAGTTTTTCAAACTTTCTTTTGATCTCCAAACTTTTTCTCTCAAAACTCACTTTGTAATATTTGGTGGCTTAACCTAAAATGAATGAAAATGAAACGAAACAATTATACTCCAATAATTAGCCTTGGCCGAATTTTTGGAATAAAAAATAAATATCTAGATATTTTTTTTGGTTTTATTAAAGCTTTAATCAAGTTGTGTTTTTGATCATTACAACATTTAATGATTTACAACAAGTAAAATAAAGCATCTAAAGTCATCTCCAAAAATATCATAGCTAAAGATATTTATATTTTTAATTACTTTAATTCTTTAACAATTAAATAATTAAATAATTATTTAAATATAAATATTTTAAATATATGTATTATATTCACTTTAATTATCCAAATACATATATATTTATGATATATGTCAAATATCACAATTTGACATTTTATTAATGTGTATTTAATAAAATATATCATTAAATACAAATACACAATAATCAGGAAATGACTATTAGGTCCATTCGCATGTATTTTTCGTTTAACCTTTAAACGACTTATAAATAATCAGTATTATTCATAAAAGTTGTCTGTAGGCATTGCATTTTTGCATGTGAAACCCGATGATGAGTCTCAATTTGAGGCACTACCTTTTAAGTCGCGGAAGCCGCGGGAAACGGACGTCGGAAGGGAGGAGTCAAGAATTGACTCATATTCGGATTAAGTTTGATGGTTTAGCTTCGGGTTACTTGTTGGTTTTCCGTTTTAAAAATTATTCCCGGCCCAAAACACTCACAAATCACCTAACCTCGGCCCAAAATCCCCGCAAGCCCCTTGGCCTTGACCTAAAACCCCCGCAAGCCCACACACCTAGCCCACACAAACTAAACCCACCAACCAAAGGCCCACACGCCCACAACAAGGCCCACACGCCCATTCACCCTAATACACACCCAAATTAAATCCAATATTAAGTTAAATATTAATTAGATAATGTAATTAAATAAAATAATAATTAAATCATTTACCAAATTAAATAAAACATAAAATAGAATCATGCCTAATTTAAACAAATCAAATATGTTATATACCTAAATAAAAAGATGATATACCTAATTAAAATCAATCATAACAAATTAAAAATATTGACTTTCTAATCTAACAAATTAAATGCCTAATCCTAACCAATCAAATATATTGTATTCCTAATCTAAACCAAATTTATCCCCCTCAATCTTTGACTTTCTTTGCTCAACACAAAATCAAATCCCTTCTTTGTGAGACAATGAGTAGCCCTAGCCATTCTCTATATAAACAACCCCTAACCAAGACATGACTCCCCTAGCTCATACACATAATTCTCACGCAAGTCACAACACAAAAAGCCCTAGCCACTCACGGCAATAGCAACAAGAAGAACACAAACAATTCTCTTCATCTCCTCCACACATCCCTGAAAATCTCCCACATACAGCAGCCCTCCATCACCGAAAATATACCCCCAAACAGAATCCTAAACACGCTCCAAAT
This sequence comes from Zanthoxylum bungeanum, assembly GCA_019454045.1. Taxonomy (NCBI): domain Eukaryota; kingdom Viridiplantae; phylum Streptophyta; class Magnoliopsida; order Sapindales; family Rutaceae; genus Zanthoxylum; species Zanthoxylum bungeanum. The sequence goes on along the minus strand of SKCR01036995.1, from coordinate 85,171 downwards.
AGCCGCTAAAGTACCCCCAAACAGTAGCCAATTCCCCCCGAAAATAGCAGTAAAATCCTCTTAAACAGTCCCTAAAATCCTTATAACATTAACATAAAAACTGCACTTATAATCCTTAAAAAAATCACACAAAACTGCACTTAAAACCCACAAAAACACTCGAAACAGTCCGTTGAAACGTCAAAATAGTGAGCAGAAAATATAGAGGTAACAGCAGCAAAACGGAGGCCAAACAGCAAGCAAAGCATCAAAACAGTGAACCAGAGAAATAGAGGAACTTTACCCTTTCGATCTCCGCGAAACGCAAGTCCGAAAATCGGCAAAAAAGGTTAGACCTGAGGGTATTTTCTACATTCGTTTTATGTTTTATTTTTATTATTCATTGAGTATTGTTCGCATGATTGTTATGTCAAAATGCATGTTGTGGCCCTTGAGTAGATAAATATGCATGTATCATGAAATATTGTATGTTGTGGACTTGGAATAAAATAAAAGATGTGTCAACTCTCGCGGTATATCGGATGGAAACCCGGACATAAATTTCATAGCTGATTCCGAATGGACGGTAGTATGATCTGTACTCGGGATACAACTCCACGTACCGCTTAAGTAAATGACACCCTCTTTTGTTTTATGTTGCTTTGGTTTATTTATTTTTCGTCATTTGAATTTTGCATGTTACTTGTTTATGCATGATTCAATCGAGCGCATGGGTTTAGTAAGTGCGATGAAAGGTCCCCTATTTGGAGGGGTTAAAATCTTTTTCCACGATGCTTTGCCGCGTCGGTTGATGTGTGTTCGGTTGAATGTAAGATATGTTCAATCGGGCATACTAAGTTTGATATTATTGTTTTTTTTATTCTTTGTATGCATGATGCAATCGAGTGCATGGGCTTAGTAAGTGCGATGAAAGGTCCCCTATTTGGAGGGGTTAAAATCCTTTACCACGATGCTTTACCGCGCCGGTTTATGTGTGTTCGGTTGAATGCAAGATATGTTCAATCGGACATACTAAATTTCATATAGTTATCTTTATCTTTGTACTCATTGCAACGAAAGGCGCATGGGCTTATTGTGTTGGATCAAAAGGTCCTCCATTCGGGGGAAGAAAAGCCTAAAAGGCTACCTTTACCACGATATTTGCCGTGTCTTTCATCTATTGATTGTATCGTCTATCCCCATCTTGGCTCGACCTATTGTCATTGGTGTACCCATATTCTCAGCCCTTGCACTTTCCTTTATTCACGCAAAACACAGGTCTCCCTTAAAGGCCCCTAGCCTCAACACGCCCCCAACCCTTCTATCCCTTCACGATAAAACCCCCTTAAACCAACCATATGTCTCCTTCAATTCACGCACAAACTCACGCACGTAGCACACATCCCCCCACTGCCTAAAGAGCCCATAAACACGACACAAGCCTTCAACGCCTCTAGCTTCATCACAAACACACACTTGCCCCACGTTGACAGTCTCCACGCACTCAAACAATTCACGCAATTCGCCTGCCATTAAGCCGCTTACCAAAAGCACAACTCCTCACGTCATAAAGCCAACTATACCATTCATGCATGTATTATGAAATCCCGCATAGTAATTCTTATCTTTGTACGCATCATAATGAAAAGCACGTTTATTCCATTGGTTGCATCATTTACCTTAATCTTGGCTTAACGTATTACAATTCATATATCCATGTCATGATAGCATTGGAGTATTATTTCTTGTGGTATATCGGATGGAAACCCAGACATAAATTCCGTAGCCGATTCCGTATGGACGGCAGTGCGGTCTGTATTTGGGATACAATTCCACGTACCACTTGGAAAAGTGCTCACATGTGTGCTTGTGTGGTTAGTATGTGCTTATTGTGGGAACACAGGAACTGGACGACGCATGCTGTCCCGGGCTCGCAGCCCGGTCGGGAGTACGGAGTAGCCACGGGGGACTAAACCGTAGAATAATGGAGTCGCCACCCGGTGTGAACCGGGAAAATGAGATTTAAGGCCGCACTCACCCCTCGCAAGGGAATACCTCAAACCATTGGGTTCGGAATGGTCCCTTACTTATGCCACTTGTAATGACAGGATTTATGTAATAATTTAATCAGGCTTAAGTGGCACTTATTTCCAAGAGTATCATGCTTCTAAATTCATGGGTACAAAATAAAACTTATACATACATTTCACATATATCTCACATCTAAGAACACATGCCTGAAAATACCTCAAAGTAACAATGAACATACAACTTCATTCAGCATATTATATTCATGAAAAACACAAGCATACATAATAACTGCACAAGCATACATGTCAGCACTTTTCCAAGTGATACGTGGAATTGTATCCCAAGTAACGACCGCATTACCGTCCATTCGGAATCGGCTACGAAATTTATGTCTGGGTTTCCATCCGATATATCACAAGAAATAATACTCCAAAGTCATCATGGCATAGGTATATAAATCGTAATACGTTAAATCAAGACTAAGGCAAATGACGCAACTAATGGAATAAACATGTTTTTCATTATTATGTGCACAAAGATAAGAATGACTATGTGTGGTTCCATAAAAAAAATCACCTTAGAAACAATTATACATGGCATGTGATGAATATGTCTCAGTTTAGTGTGTTCGCGTTCGTGTAGCGTTAGTAAACGCGTTCGAACGGTAAACAGAAGGTTCGCGTTCATATGGCGTTTGATAACGCATTCGAACGGAAATGAAACAGAATGCTCACATTCATATGGCGTTTGTTAACGCGTTCGAACGGAAATGAAACAGAATGCTCACGTTCGTATGGCGTTCGTGAACGTGTTCGAACGGAAATGGGACCTGAAGATGATAAGGCAAAATGCATGCGCGTTCGAGTTGCGTTCGTAAACGCGTTTGAATGGGAACAGACCTGATGCATGAAATGGGACACAATACATAAACAACAAAATAAAGGGGCGCGGCGAAGTACTTCCGTAAAGGTGGCCTTTTGGGGCTCTTGGTCTCTCAAAGAGAGGACCTTTAGACCAATATACTAAGCCCATGCGCGTCACATCACAACACATGAAATAAAGACAATAAAAGTGTAGGACTTCGTATGCCCAATTGAACGTACATTCAACCCAAACACACTTCGTCCAGCGCGGCGAAGTAGTGTCACAAAGGTGGCCTTTTAGGCTCTTCGTCTCTCAAATAGAGGACCTTTGGACTAACTCACTAAGCCCATGCGCTCGATCGCATCATACATACAAAAATAGAGCCAATCATATCAAAACCAAGTATGCCCGATTGAACACATCTTACATCCAATCCGAACACACATCAACCGGCGCGGCAAAGCATCGTGGTAAAGGGTTTTAACCCATCCCCATAAGGGATATTTCATTCCACTTACTAAGCCCATGCGCTTGATTGAACCATGCATAAAAAGATAAAGACAATAATATCAAACTAAGTATGCCCGATTGAACGTATCTTGCATCCAACGGAACACACATCAACCGGCGCGGCAAAGCATCATGGTAAAGGGCTTTAACCCATCCCCATAGGGGATCTTTCATTCCACTTACTAAGCCCATGCGCTCGATTGAATCATGCATAAATAAACAACATATAGAATTCAAGTGACGAAAAATAAACAAAAGCAACACAAAACAAAAGAGGGTGCTGTTTACTCAAGCGGTACGTGGAGTTGTGTCCCGAGTACAGATCATATTACCGTCCATTCAGAATCGGCTATGAAATTTATGTCCGGGTTTCCATCCGATATACCTCAAGAGTTGACACGTTTCTCATTTTATTCCACAACATACTACATCTCATAATTCATGCATATTTATCTACTCAAGGTCCACAACATGCATTTCAACATGACAATCATGCAAGTAATATTTAATAAATAATACAAAAAAATGAGTGTGAAAGATACCCTCAGGTCTAACATTTTTGCCAACTTTCAGGCTTGCGTTTCACGGACGTCGGAAGGGTACAGCTCCTCAACTTCTCCGGTTCACTGGTTTAGCGTCCTAGCTCACTGCTTTGCTGTTTTGCTTGCGGTTCGAACTCCGTTCTGCTCCTGTTCGGCCTCTATTTCGCTGCTCACTGCTCAGGCCACCTGTTTTGACGTTTCAATGAACTGTTCCAAGTTTGTGTGGGTTCTTAGTGCAGTTGTGTGTGATTATTTTAAGGATTATGAATGCAGTCTCTTTATGTTACTGTTTTTAAGATTTTTAGGCAATGTTTTAAGTGTATTTTGCTGCTGTTTTAGGGGTTAAATTACTGCTGTTTGGGCGTGATTTAGGGACTGGTTTGGGTCAGTTTTGGTGGGAAGGGGGCTGCTGTTCGGAGGTACTTTAGTGGCTGTTTGGGGCGTGTTTGGGCTGTCGTTGGGGGTATATATTTCGGTGATGTGTGGAGGCTTAGGGGTTGCTATTTTCGATGGTGATTATGAGTTGTTTTGGTTGTTGGAGGGGGTGTGAATGGCTATTGTATTTTCGGTAATATGAGAGTGTTTGAGGGCTTGTTGTTTTCGGTAATGTGAGAGTGGGGGTGAAGAGAGTTGTTTGTTATTATGTGTATGAGCTAGGGGTTGGAAATTCTTTTCTTCTTTTTGTTTGTGATGGGCGTGAACTAGGAGTCCTAATGCCTTGGAGAGGTGTGGTTTATATAGAGAAGGGTTAGGGCTTCACCTTGTCTCACAAGGAAGGGATTTGGTGCATTAAAGGGAGGATTTGATTTGGTGTTGGATAAGGAAAGGATTAGATTGAGGGGGGACAAATCTTGGCTAGAATAGGAAGTCAATATCTTTAATTTGTTATGATTGGTTTTAATTAGGCATGACATCTTTTTAATTTAGTATGTGATTTGTTTAGTTAGGAAGTTAATATATTTGATTTATCTTCATTAGGTATGATTATATTTTGTGTTTTATTTAATTGGTAAATGGTTTAAATATTTTATTTAATATTTAATGTTTAATTTAATTAAATTGGGATGTGTTTTATAGGCTTTGGGGAGCTAATTGGGCTGGGGTGCGAGGTAGCAGTAAAACCAGAAACACCGACGCCGTTCGAACGCCAATTCGAACGCCACAAGAACGTCCGCAATCTGCCTGACGTTCGAACGAAGTAACGAACGCAGCACTAACGAAGACAGTGAGCTTGTGAAATAAACTTGATGACGTACTTATTCTGAATTTCCCCTTCCGACCTCCGTTTCCCGCAATATCCTTAGCTAAAAAGGTAGTGCCTCCAACTGAGACTCATCATCGGGTTTCACATGCAAAAATGCAATGCCTACAGTCGCCCCCACTTTGATGAGACTTGTGCAGTGTGTGACTTTGAACAATCCTACCAAAGTTATGCAATGCATTTTCACTTACCTGGCTCGTCTGATGCCTCGAGCTGAGTTGGTGCTGCAAGTGGACCTCGATCCTGGGTCGCATCCCAATAACTACAACCGACAACGGGGGCACCTCGACCCTGGGCATCTCGACCCAACATCTGCTGACAATAAGGACCTCGCCCTCGAACTGATGATGTAGTGGGCACCTCGACTGCCCCATTTGCCTGCGTCCTGTACGGTGATGACTTGTGGTGGCCTATCCCGTCCCTCTGTAACATTGCCTTCGTCTCTCCTTGAAACTGGACCCCGTTGTCTGTCACTACATGATGCGGCATACCATACCGACAAATGAGGTTCCGAGCTATAAACTTTGCCATCTGTTTTGCTGTAACATTACGGAATGATTCGGCTTCCACCCACTTCGAGAAGTAATCTACTGCCACTACTATGAAGCGATGCCCATTTGACGCATTCGGTCGAATTTCTACAATCATATCAATTCCCCATGCTGAGAAAGGCCACGGCTCTGACAGCCCGTGTAACTCTGTGTGCGGTAAGTGATTCAAATTACCATGTGCTTGACAGTCATGACAATGCTTTACCATCTTCGCGCAGTCTGTTTCCATGGTTGACCAATAAAAACCTTGTCTCACTATCTTGCGGGACAGATTCAACCCGTTCATGTGCGGACCACATACCCCGGCGTGTATTTCTTCCATTACATATTGAGCTTCTTCTTTTCTCAAGCACTTCAACTGGATACCGTTTGCCTGCCTCTTGTACAGTTCCCCTTTCAAAATCACATACTGGGAAGCCAACTTCTGATTGGCTATTCTGTCTTTTCTGCCTGCCCCTTCCGGGAGTTCACCATGTTCCAGATACCTCTGAATGTCATAATACCACGGTTTACCGTCGTCGACCTCAACTCCCAGAATTCTTTCTATCTCATAAACAGATCTGCTCGCTGTTGTCAGTATCAATGGTCTCATCACTAACTTTTCTGGATTTTCCCAAGTTGCGGCAAGTGTAGCCAATGTATCTGCCATCTGATTCTCTTCTCTCGGTAAATGCTGAAACTTACACTCGGGGATAACCTGTGCCAACTTTCTGAGGTGAAAAAGGTAAGGTTTCAACCGTTCTTCTTTCAATTCCCATTCTCCTCGCATCTACTGGACTACCAACATAGAATCTCCGTAGACTTCCACACTCCCGGCCTTCAAGGCTATCAATGCTGTCAAACCAAAAGCACATGCTTCATACTCAGCCATGTTATTAGTCACTCTGAATGTCAACCTCTTGGCCAAAGGCAAAGTCTCTCCCTCGGGGGTCACTATCACGATCCCAATTCCGGCTCCCTTGTAATTCACTACTCCGTCGAAATACATCTTCCATCTCTGAACTGTTATTGCTTGGATCTCTTCATCTGGAAATTCAAACTTATACTGATCCCCTCAACAGGTTGCATTGCCAGAAACTCTGCTACGCTCGCCCTTTGATCACTTTAGAGGTGAGATATTCAATGTCAAACTCTGTCAGCAATACTAACCATCTGCCCAACTTTCCCACTAGCGAAGGCACCGAATGAAGATATTTCAGAGGATTTTCCTTGGCCACTATCTGGATCTTGTATGACTGGAAATAATGCCGCAATTTTCTGGAAGCCTATACTACTGCAAGACAGATCTTCTCAACTTCTTGATACCGAGCCTCATACGGGAGCATCTTCTTACTCAGATAGTAAACTACATGTTCTACCCCTGTCTCATCTGCCTTTGTACCATCATTGCCCCTAGTGCTTCTGATTCTATAGCCAAATACAATACCAAAGGTCTGCCCGGTCTCGGAGGTTTCAATACAGGAGGCTTTACCAAGTACTCTCTGATCTTGTCGAAAGCTGTCTGACACTGTTCATTCCATCTCACTGGCTGATCTTTTCTCAATAGTTTGAAGATAGGCTCACATACTGATGTCAACTTGGCAATGAACCGACTGATGTACTGAATCTTTCCCAAGAATGCTCTGACTTCTTTTTCCGTCTTCGGTGCAGGCATTTCTGTGATTGCCTTGATCTTTTCGGAGTCTACCTCTATTCCGCCCATTCCCACTGTATGACCAAGCAATTTCCCTGATGTCACCCCAAACACACACTTCTTAGGGTTAAGCCGCAGGTTATATCTGTCATCTGTCAACTCTCTGAAGAACCTTTCTAGTGCTTCAATATGTCCAACTCTCGTCTCTGATTTCACCATCATGTCATCCACATACACTTCAATCTCTTGTGCATTAAGTCGTGGAAAAGGGTAGTGGCCATCCGCTGATACGTAGCCCCAGCATTCTTAAGCCCAAACGGCATAACCTTGTAACAATAAGTACCCCACTCGGTAACAAATGCAGTCTTGTGTATCTTCTTCGGCCATGAGAACCTGATTGTAACCTGAAAACCCGTCTGCAAATGAATAGATAGCAGATAAAGCCGCGCTATCAACCAGAACATCTATATATGGCAAAGGAAAATCATCTTTCGGACAAGCTTTGTTGAGATCTCTATAGTCTACACACATTCTGACCTTCCCATCTTTCTTTGGTACCGGCACTATATTAGCCAACCACTCTGGATATTTTACTACTTCCAGGAACCCCACATCTATCTGTTTCTTAACTTCCTCTCTGACTTTCTCAGCCCATTCTGGTCTCATCCGTCGGAGTTTCTGTTTTATCGGCCTCGTGTTCGGATAAGTTGGTATTGTGTGCTGGGCAATATTTCTGTCTACCCCAGGCATGTCCTCATAGGACCAAGCACAAACACTTTGGCATATCTGACCAACACTTCTTCTAGTTTCTCCCTCTCTTCAGAGGTAACTTCACTTGCAATCAGAATTTCCTTGGGGTTCTCAAGCGTACCCAAGTTAAATGCAGTAGTTCTGGCCGAACTGATATCAAATATGCTTGATTCGTGCAGAGTAAATGGAAATGACTCAGGCAAGTAAGCAAAAGAAATGTCTTTATTATTGGATAATGCGGAAGTACATTCAAACAAATCAGGAAGGTAAGTGTCTTCATCATCTATAGACACTTCTTCCTCTGCAATCAGGTCTTCCTCAGGCTTTTCATCCTCTCCCAGAGTCAGGCTCTCCAACTTCATCAACTCTTCTTCCCAATTCTCCGCTTCCACAGCTTCTTTAATCAGTGGTTTCTCACCCAACAAATCCTGGAAGATCTCAAATCCAGGTACCACAATCCCATTAACTTCCACAGGTTCTGGCTCCCCTTGATATCCTGAAGCTTCTCACAAAACATTCCATCAGTTTCAGGCCCTTTTTCTTGACCTTTGGCTTTTCTTCATCAGACTATACCCCAAACCTTTCCGAGTGGTCTGTCCTCTGAAATCTGGCAACTTTGAACCTTCACCCAGTTCAAACTTCATTTTTCTCATGACCTAGCCACCCTAGGATCCACCCATTCCTCAAAAGTAGCTGACACCTGAAACCTTGTGAAAGGTGTATCTCCAAGGCAGCCACAACATTATCTACCTCAGCCCGGATAGTAACAACTTCTCCCCCATACGGGAACTTGATCATCTGATGCAAAGTGGAAGGCACGCCCCCAAGTTTGTGAACCAAGGTCTTTCCCAACAATAAGGCAAAAGTGGCTGGGATGTCCAGCACTGTAACTCGACTTCATCTTCAATAGGGCCTACCTTGACCATAGCCACAAAAGTACCTTCAACTCCCATTTTACTGTCATCATAAGCCTTAATAGTCATACTGGAGGGGTCCAAGTCTGTTGCTTTCATACCCAATATTGCCAGAATTTTCAACGGGCACACATTGATGGACGAACCATCATCCACCATCACACATGAAGTTTTCTTGTCCCTCACTCGGCCTGATAAATAGAGGCCTATTATGATTTCTCCCTTCCGGCGGGAGTTCATCCTCAGAAAAAGATATCTGCAAGGCTTCTTTCTGAACTGATCAATAAACATTGCAGGGTTGGCGTCTTCCGGGTACCATAATTTTACTCAATGCCTCAACCATGGCCTGCCTATGCTCTCGAGAAGCACATAACAGTTCCCAAATACTCACTTGTGCTCTAGTTTTCCTCAATTGCCTCAGCACTATATCCCCCTCAGTATTTTCTGCAGCCTCAACCACTTCCCTACCATCTGTCAAAACTTCCTTACCCTTTTCTGCGATATCATTGTAAAAGCGACCGCTACGCGTCATTCCCCTTACTTCTTCCTCATCACTGCTAGAGAAATCAAGCCAAAAGCTTTTCCCCTGCTCTGCCTCATCTTCACTAGTACTATCCCAGATTCCAAGGCAAAAGGCTGAGGGTGGAAGGATTTTAGGAAAGGTCTTCTGGGAGGCCAGAATTGATCATATAGGCTGGTGGTGGTACGGCACGGTAATTGGTGTAATGGGGTTTTTTGTGTGTGTCAGGTATTTTCTTGGAGTCTATCAGGTCTTGGATTTCATGGGGGAGTCGGGCGCAATTGTCAGTGTCATGGCCCTTTTGTTGGTGAAGTGACAGTAAAGGTTTAGGTTATAATGTGATGGTAGGGGATTAGGTATGGTTTGGCTTCCAAGGGTTTTAAAAGCCCTTGCCTCTTCAATTTCTCTAGCACCTTTGACAGGGGCCTTCCCAAGTTGGAAAACTGTCGGTTCCGGATAGCGGCAATCTCAGTAGTAGAAACGGGCTTTGCTCCCGATGATCCCTCAATGGGCCTCCTGTTCAGACCATAGAATTTTCTATTCTCGGCATCTTCTTCCTCAATATCCATGCACAGTTCCCTCAACTGCCGAAAGTCTGCAATCATGGAGGTCATCCTCCTCAACTTGCTGTAAATGGGGGCTTGGTGCCCTGATAATCATCTTAATCTGATCCTTCTCCGAAGGCCTAGTCTGCATTTCAATAACTGACCCTCCACCGGTCCACATACTCCTTAAAACTCTCATCCGCTTTCTGCTTAACATTTTCCAGATCACGGAGTGACAGATCGATCTCTAAGTCAGTGACATACTGCTTCAGGAAAGCATCAGCCAACTCCCTCCAATCTTCCTTCACTTTCTTCTCCAAACTGTGGTACCACACCACGGGAGCTCCCTCGAGCGACATTCCAAACTTTTCTGCACTTGGCGCTGTGAGACAGGCCAACTGAACTCATGACTGATACAAATGTTAGGAGATGCACCCTTGGATCCCCATTCCCGTTAAACTTAGCCATATCAGGCATCTTGAACTGTGCCGGCAACTGTTCCTCGAAAGTCAGTGTGTCATAATCCAGCAGATCCTCATTCTTACCCCTCATCTTGCTTGTAACCGACTCAACCTGATCCCGAAGTTTCTGTAACTCTGTCTGAGACCCAGATACTCTGTCTGCTGCATACTCTGCCATATCATCATCAAAAGCGGGGGTATCATCCCCCAATCTGTTCGGAGATTCCTCTTGCCTCACATCCCCAGAATTAACCCCGGCACGAGACCCAGCTATACCAGCCATAGCATTAGTCAAAGCCTGCAACTGTTCAGTGATCTTGGCGAGACCGTTCTCTAACTGATCCATACGGGACACCTCATTATCGGATTCACTCATACTTGTTCTTTTAGTGAGTCTTGTCCATTCTCTAACCCAAACGGTATTTATGATGTCTTTTTGAGACATAGATGGTGTTAACATGATATATGTATGTATGAGGTGCATGAGATGCATGTAACATATATAACATACTAAATCAATTATAACTCTCAAACAAATCGGCCCGTTATCATTTTAGAATCTTTCGGGCTAATTGTCATAGGAGTGAATCCATCCCAGTTTAAATGGCCCAATGAGTTCACATCTCATGACAAGGTGCCTGACTAAACCCAATGGTAACGTTCCGAACACAATCACAAAGTGGCCCATCAATCACTTAGAAGCCTTTTGCCCAATAGTCATGAAATACGTTCTTGTCCCAGTTTAAATGGCCCAACAAGCCCATATCCCATGATAAATGGTCCAAATGGATCCAAACGACGATGTTCCCAAACACAAGCATAGAATAAAGATGATGCAAACATGACATAATAATTTCTACATAATGGCCTATCAACATTTCAGAAGCTTTTGGCCTAATAGTCATAAGGTGCGAACTTGCCCCAGTTTAAATGGCCCAGCAAGCCCGCATTTCTGACAATAGTCCAACTGCATCCAAATGAGGATGGTCCACAAGCACATATTCAAGGAAAATTGTAACTTTAGCCAACCGGTCTATGGGTGGGTTAGCAAGAGTATAGACAAAGGCTCTCACTAGCGAAGGATGGCCCACAACTAGGTCTCCCCACTCAAGGGTTCGAGCAACCAAGTGAGCGCACCCTTTTTTATACACTAAGGTACGTGCCAATGAGCTATGGTGTGTGACGGACTGTCAAATGGATTTCCCGTTGTAGATTCCCCAGAGGGAAGGTGGAGCGAGGCTCACTTAAATACCCAAGCCTCTTAGGCTCTTATCGCTTTGTGTCAGGAATAAACAACGAGTCCTCCAAATTAGTCCATCACAATAGGCTACGAGTAGATGGCTATCTAGGTGCCTTCAAGCTTTTCCTTCTAGAAAGGTAGTGAATGAAGGAAGACACCAAACCATTACCTAGCCTCAAAATGCCTTTGATTAAACCCTCACTTTATCCAATATAGACACGGTCAATTAAAACATAAATCCAAACATCACAAGACAATATTTCGGGGCCGATTCTCTATCCCCAGTGGAGTCGCCAGACTGTGGGAACACAAGGAACTGGGCGACGCATGCTGTCCCGGGCTCGCGGCCGGGCGTGGGGAGTACGGAGTGGCCACGGTGGACTAAACCGGAGAATAATGGAGTCGCCACCGGTGTGAACCGGGAAAATGAGATTTAAGGCCGCACTCACCCCTCGCAAGGGAAGACCTCAAACCATTGGGTTCGGAATGGTCCCTTACTTATGCCACTTGTAATGACAGGATTTATGTAATAATTTAATCAGGCTTAAGTGGCACTTATTTCCAAGAGTATCATGCTTCTAAATTCACGGGTACAAAATAAAACTTATACATACATTTCACATATATCTCACATCTAAGAACACATGCCTGAAAATACCTCAAAGTAAACACGAACATACAACTTCATTCAGCATATCATATTCATGAAAAACACAAGCATACATAATAACCGCACAAGCATACATGTGAGCACTTTTCCAAGTGATACGTGGAATTGTATCCCAAGTACAGACCGCATTACCGTCCATTCGGAATCGGCTACGGAATTTATGTCTGGGTTTCCATCCGATATATCACAAGAAATAATACTCCAAAGTCATCATGGCATAGGTATATGAATCGTAATGCGTTAAATCAAGACTAAGGCAAATGACGCAACTAATGGAATAAACATGCTTTTCATTATTATGTGCACAAAGATAAGAATGACTATGTGTGGTTCCATAAAAAAAATCACCTAAGAAACAATTATACATGGCATGTGATAAATATGTTCTCAGTTCAGTGTTGTTCAGTTCTGTAGCGTTCGTAAACGCGTTGGCGGTAAACAGAAGGTTCGCGTTCGTATGGCGTTTGATAACACGTTCGAACGGAAATGAAACAGAATGCTCACGTTCGTATGGCATTTGTTAACGCGTTCGAATGGAATGAAAATGAAACAGAATGCTCACGGTCGTATGGCGTTCGTGAACGCGTTCGAACGGAAATGAGACCTGAAGCATGATAAGGCAAAATGCATGCGCGTTCGAGTTGCGTTCGTAAACGCGTTCGAATGGGAACAGACCTGATGCATGAAATAGGACGCAATACATAAACAACAAAATAAAGGGGCGCGGCGAAAGTACTGCCGTAAAGGTGGCCTTTTGGGGCTCTTGGTCTTTCAAAGAGAGGACTTTAGACCAACATACTAAGCCCTGCGCGTCACATCACAACACATGAAATAAAGACAATAAAAGTGTAGGACTTCGTATGCCCATTGAACGTACATTCAACCCAAACACACTTCGTCCAGCGCGGCGAAGTAGTGTCACAAATGTGGCCTTTTAGGCTCTTCGTCTCTCAAATAGAGGACCTTTGGACTAACTCACTAAGCCCATGCGCTCAATCGCATCATACATACAAAAATAGAGCCAATCATATCAAAACCAAGTATGCCCGATTGAACACATCTTACACATCCAATCCGAACACACATCAACGGCGCGGCAAAGCATCGTAATAAAGGGTTTTAACCCCTCCCCATAAGGGATCTTTCATTCCACTTACTAAGCACATGCGCTTGATTGAACCATGCATAAAAAGATAAAGACAATAATATAAAACTAAGTATGCCCGATTGAACGTATCTTGCATCCAACCGAACATACATAAACCGGCGCGGCAAAGCATCGTGGTAAAGGGCTTTAACCCCTCCCCATAGGGGATCTTTCATTCCACTTACTAAGCCCATGCGCTCGATTGAATCATGCATAAATAAACAACATACATAATTCAAGTGACGAAAAATAAACAAAAGCAACACAAAACAAAAGAGGGTGCCGTTTACTCAAGCGGTACGTGGAGTTGTGTCCTGAGTACAGATTATATTATCGTCCATACGGAATCGGCTATGAAATTTATGTCCGGGTTTCCATCCGATATACCGCGAGAGTTGACACGTCTCTCATTTTATTCCACAGCCACAACAAACTACATCTCATAATTCATGCATATTTATCTACTCAAGGGCCACAACATGTATTTCAACATGACAATCATACAAGTAATATTTAATAAATAATACAAAAAAATGTGTGTGAAAGATACCCTCAGGTCTAACCTTTTTGCCAACTTTCAAGCTTGCGTTTCACGGACGTCGGAAGGGTACAGCTCCTCAACTTCTCCGGCTCACTGGTTTAGCGTCCTAGCTCACTGCTTTGCTGTTTTGCTTGCGGTTTGAACTCTGTTCTGCTCCTGTTCGGCCTCTGTTTTGCTGCTCACTGCTCAGGCCACATGTTTTGACGTTTCAATGAACTGTTCCAAGTTTGTGTGGGTTCTTAGTGCAGTTGTTGTGTGATTATTTTAAGGATTATGAATGCAGTCTCTTTATTGTTACTATTTTTAAGATTTTTAGGCAATGTTTTAAGTGTATTTTGCTGCTATTTTAGGGGTTAAATTACTGCTGTTGGGCGGACGTGATTTAGGGACTGGTTTGGGTCAGTTTTGGTGGGAAGGGGGCTGCTGTTCGGGGGTACTTTAGTGGCTGTTTGGGGCATGTTGGGCTATCGTTGGGGGTATATTTTTCGGTGATGTGTGGAGGCTTAGGGTTACTATTTTCGGTGGTGATTAGGAGTTGTTTTGGTGGTTGGAGGGGGTGTGAATGGCTATTGTATTTTCGGTAATATGAGAGTGTTTGAGGGCTTGTTGTTTTCGGTAATGTGAGAGTGGGGGTGTGAAGAGAGTTTTTTGTTATTATGTGTATGAGCTAGGGGTTGGAAATTATTTCTTCTTTTTGTTTGTGATGGGCGTGAACTAGGAGTCCTAATGCCTTGGAGAGGTGTGGTTTATATAGAGAAGGGTTAGGGCTTCACCTTGTCTTACAAGGAAGGGATTTGGGCATTAAATGGAGGATTTGATTTGGTGTGGATAAGAAAGGATTAGATTGAGAGGGGACAAATCTTGGCTATAATAGGAAGTCAATATCTTTAATTTGTTATGATTGGTTTTAATTAGGCATGACATCTTTTTAATTTAGTATGTGATTTGTTTAGTTATGAAGTTAATATATTTGATTTATCTTCATTAGGTATGATTATATTTGTGTTTTATTTAATTGGTAAATGGTTTAAATATTTTATTTAATATTTAATGTTTAATTTAATTAAATTGGGATGTGTTTTATGGGCTTTGGGGAGCTAATTGGGCTGGGGGCGGCGAGGTAGCAGCAAAACCAGAAACACCGACGCCGTTTGAACGCCAATTCGAACGCCACCACGAACGTCCGCAATCTGCCTGACATTCGAACGCAGCACTAACGAAGACAGTGAGCTTGTGAAATAAACTTGATGATCGTACTTATTCTGAATTTCCCCTTCCAACCTCCGTTTCCCGCAATATCCTTAGCTAAAAAGGTAGTGCCTCCAACTGAGACTCATCATCGGGTTTCACATGCAAAAATGCAATGCCTACACTTATGTTTTCGTGAGTACAATTTGCCAATGAAGTTGTATGTTCGTTGCTACTTTGATGTACTTTTAACCATGCAATCTTAGATGTGAAATATATAGGTGTAAGTTTTATTTTTGTCATGTGAATTTAGAAGCATGATACTCTTGGAATAAGTGTTACTTAAGCTTGATTAAATTTTACACAAATCCTTTCATTACAAGTGACATAAGTAATGGACCATTCTGAACCCCAACGGTTTGAGGTCTTCCCTTGCGAGGGGTGAGTGCGGCCTTAAATCTCATTTTCCCGGTTCACACGGGGTGGCGACTCTATTATTCTCCAGTTTAGTCCCCATGTGGCTACTCCGTACTCCTGACTATGCCGCGAGCCTAGAACAACATGCGTCACCCAGTTTTCTGTGTCCCACAGTCTGGCGACTCCACTGGGGATAGAGAATCGGCCCCGAAATATTGTCTTGTAATGTTTGGATTTATGTTCTAATTGACAGTGTCTATAATGGATAAAATGGGGGTTTAATCAATGGAATTTTGAGGCTAGGTAATGGTTTGGTGTCTTTCTTCATTCACTACCTTCCTAGAAGGAAAAGCTGTGAAGGCACTTATATGGCCATCTACTCGTAGCCTATTGTGATGGACTAATTTGGAGGACTCGTTGTTTATTCCTGTCACCAAGCGATAAGAGCCTAAGAGGCTAGGGTACTTAAGAGAGCCTCGCTCCACCCTCCCTCTGGGGAATCTATAACGGGAAATCCATTTGACAGTCAGTCACACACCACAGCTCATTGGCACGTACCTTAGTGTATAAAAAAGGGTGCGCTCACTTGGTCGCTCGAACCCTTGATTGGGGAGACCTAGTTGTGGGCCATCCTTCGCCGGAGCCTTTGTCTACACTCTTGCGAACCCACCCATAGACCGGGTTTGTATGGTTAAAGTAACAATTATTTCCTTGAATATGTGCTTGTGGACCATCCTCATTTGGATGCAGTTGGACTATTGTCAGAAATGCGAACTTGCTGGGCCATTTAAACTGGGGCGAGTTCTTACCTTATGACCATTAGGCCCAAAGCTTATGAAATGTTGATGGGCCATTCTGTAGAAATCATTGTTTTATGTTTGCATTATCTTTCTTTCATGCTTGTGTTTGGGAACATCATCGTTTGGATCCATTTGGACCATTTTTCATGGGATATAGGCTTGTTGGGCCATTTAAACTGGGACAAGAACGTATTTTATGACGATTAGGACAAAGGCTTCTAAGTGATTGATGGGCCACTTTGTGTTTGTGTTCGGAACATTACCATTTGGATTTAGTTGGGCTCCTTGCCATGAGATGTGAACTTGTTGGGCCATTTAAACTGGGACAGTTCACTCCTATGACAGTTAGCCCAAAAGCTTCTTAAATGATAACGGGCCGATTTGTTTGAAAATTTTAGTTGATTTAGTATGTTATATGTGTTACATGCATCTCATGCACCTCATACATACATATGTCATGTTAACACCTTCTATGTCTCAAAAAGACATCATAGATACCGTTTGGGTTAGAGAATGAACAAGGCTCATTAAAAGAACAGTAACAGTCATGAGTGAATCCGGTAATGAGGTATCCCGTATGGATCAGTTAGAGAACGGTCTCGCCAAGATTACTGAACATTTGCAAGCCTTGACTACTGCTGTGGCTGGTATGGCTGTGCCCCGTGCTGGAGGAAATTCTGAGAATGTGAGGCGTGAGGAGCCTCCGAATGGGTTGGGGGATGATATCCCCACTTTTGATGATGATATGGCAGAGTATGCAGCAGACAGAGTATCTGGGTCTCAAGCAGAGTTACAGAAACTTCGGGATCAGGTTGTGTCAGTTACCCGCAAGATGAGGGGTAAGAATGAAGATTTGCTGGATTATGACACACTGACTTTCGAGGAACAGTTGCCGGCACAGTTCAAGATGCCTGATATGGCTAAGTTTAACGGGAATGGGGATCCAAGGGTGCATCTCCGACAGTTTGTATCAGTCATGAGTTCAGTTGGCCTGTCTCAGCGCCAAGTGCAGAAGATGTTTGGAATGTCGCTCGAGGGAGCTCATGTGGTGTGGTACCACTGTTTGGAGAAGAAAGTGAAGGAATATTTGAGGGAGTTGGCTGACGCCTTCCTGAAGCAGTATGTCACTGACCTAGAGATCGATCCATCACTCCGCGATCTGGAGAATGTTAAGCAAAAATCGGAGGAGAGTTTTAAGGAGTATGTGGACCGATGGAGAGGTCAGTTGTTGAAAATACAGACTAGGCCCTCGGAGAAGGACCAGATTAAAATGATTATCAAAGGCACCAAGCCCTCCATTTACAGCAAGTTGAGGAGGATGACCTCCATGATTACAGACTTTCGGCAATTGAGGGAAATTGTCATGGATATTGAGGAAGAATAGGCCGAGAATAGAAAATTCTATGGTCAGAACAGGAGGCCCATTAGGGGAACATCGGGAACAAAGCTCGTTTCTGCTGAGATTGCTGTTATCCGGAACCGGAGATTTTCCAACTTGGGAAGACCCCTGTCAAATGTGCTAGAGAAATTGAAGAGGCAAGGGCTCTTAAAACCCTTGGAAGCCAAACCATTACCCAATCCCCCACCATCACATTATAACCTAAGCCTTTACTGTCACTTTCACCAACAAAAGGGCCATGACACCGACAACTGTGCCCGACTCCGCCATGAAATCCAAGACCTGATAGACTCCAAGAAAATACCTGACCCAGAAACAGAACAGCCTGACACACACAGAAACCCATTACCCAACTACCGTGCCGTACCACCACCAGCCTATATGATCAATTCTGGCCTCCCAAATAAGACTTGTCCTAAAATTCTTTCACCCTCAAGCCTTTTGCCTAGGAATCTGGGATAGTACTAGTGAAGATGAGACTGAGCAGGGAAAAAACTTTTGGCTTGATTTCTCTAGCAGTGATGAGGAAGAAGTGAGGGGAATGATGCGCAGCGGTCGTTTTTACAATGATATGGCAGAAAAGGGTAAGGAAGTTTTGACAGATGGTAGAGAAGTGGTTGAGACTGCAGAAAATACTGAGGGGGATATAGTGCTGAGGCAATTGAGGAAGACTAGAGTACAAGTGAGTATCTGGGAACTGTTATGTGCATCTCGAGAGCATAGGCATGCCATGGTTGAGGCCTTGAGCAAGATTGTGGTACTAGAAGACGCCAACCCTACAATGTTTGTTGGGTCAGTTCAGAAGGAAGCTTTGCAGATATCTTTTTCTGAGGATGAACTCCCGGCGGAAGGAAGAAAGAGAAATCATAATAGGTCTCTATTTATCAGGGCAGAGGTAGGAGGGTAATGGCAAGAGAACTTCATGTGTGATGGTGGATGACGGTTCATCCATCAATGTGTGCCCGCTGAAAATTCTGGCAAGATTGGGTATGAAAGCAAGCAGACTTGGACCCTTCCAGCATGACTATTAAGGCTTATGATGACAGCAAAATGGGAGGTGATGGTACTTTTGTGGCTATGATCAAGGTAGGCCCGATTAAGATGAGGTTGAGTTCACAGTACTGGACATCCCAGCTACTTTCGCCTTATTGTTGGGAAGGCCTTGGTTTCACAAACTTGGAGGCGTGCCTTCAACTTTACATCAGATGATCAAGTTCCCGTATGAGGGAGAAGTTGTTACTATCGGGATGAGATAGATAATGACGTGGCCGCCTTGGAGATACAACCTTTCACGAGGTTTCAGGTGTCATCTTCTTTTGAGAATGGGTGGATCCTAGGGTGGCTAGGATCATGAAAAAAATGAAGTTTGAGTCGGGTGAAGGTTCAAAATACCAGATTTCAGAGGAAAGACTACTCGGAAGGGTTTGGGGTACAAATCTGATGACAGAAGAAGAAAAAGCCGAAGGTCAAGAAAAATGGGCTGAAACTGATGGAGTGTTTTGTGAAAGCTTCAGGATATCAATGGGAGCCTGAACCTGTAGAAGTTAATGGAATTGTGGTACCTGGGTTTAAGATCTTCCAGGATATGTTGGTTAAAAAGCCGATAGTTGAAGAAATTATGAAGAAATAAGAAGAGAATTGGGAGGAAGAACTGATGAATTTGGAGAGCCTGACTCTGGGAGAGAACAAAAAGCCTGAGGAAAACCTGGTTGCAGAGGAAGAAAGGAAATGCCTATAGATGATGAAGATATTTACCTTCCTGATTTGTTTGAATGTACTTCTGCATTATCCAATAATAAAGACATCTCTTTTGCTTACTTGCCTGAGTCATTTCCATTTACTCTGCACGAATTAAGCATATTTGATATCAGTTCGGCCAGAACTACTGCATTTAACCTTGGTACACCCGAGAGTCCAAGGAAATTCTGATTGCAAGTGAAGTTACCTCCGAGAAGAGAGGGAGAAACTAGAAGAAGTGTTGGTCAGATATGCCAAAGTGTTTGCTTGGTCTATGAGGACATGCCTAGGGTAGACAGAAACATTGCCTAGCACACAATACCAACTTATCCGAATATGAGGCCAGTAAAACAGAAGCTCCGACGAATGAGACCAGAATGAACTGAGAAAGTCAGAGAGGAAGTTAAGAAACAGATAGATGTGGGGTTCCTGGAAGTAGTAAAGTATCCTGAGTGGTTGGCTAATATAGTACCGGCGCCAAAGAAAGATGGGAAGGTCAGAATGTGTGTAGACTACAGAGATCTCAACAAGGCTTGTCCGAAAGATGATTTTCCTCTGCCGCATATAGATGTTCTAGTTGATAGTGCGGCTTTATCTACTATGTATTCATTTGCGGATGGGTTTTCAGGTTACAATCAGGTTCTCATGGCTGAGGAAGACAAACACAAGACTGCATTTGTTACTGAGTGGGGTACTTATTGTTACAAGGTAATGTCGTTTGGGCTTAAGAATGCAGGAGCTACTTATCAACGAATGGCCACTACACTTTTCCATGACTTGATGCATAAAGAGATTGAGGTGTATGTGGATGACATGATGGTGAAATCAGAGACAAGAGTTGGGCAATCGAAGCACTGGAAAGGTTTCTTCAGAGAGTTGACGATACAACCTGCGGCTAAATCCCAAGAAATGTGTGTTTGGGGTGACATCAGGGAAATTGCTTGGTCATACAGTGGGAATGGGCGGAATAGAGGTAGATTCTGAGAAAATCAAGGCAAACACAGAAATGCCTGCACCGAAGACAGAAAAAAGAAGTCAGAGCATTTGGGGAAGATTCAGTACATCAGTCGGTTCATCGCCAAGTTGACATCAGTATGTGAGCCTATCTTCAAACTGTTGAGAAAAGATCAGCCAGTGAGATGGAATGAACAGTGTCAGACAGCCTTCGACAAAATCAGGGAGTACTTGATAAAGCCTCATGTATTGAAACCTCCGAGACCGGGCAGACCTTTGATATTGTACTTGGATATAGAATCAGAAGCACTGGGGGCAATGATGGTACAGATAGATAGACAGAGAGAGTAGGGGTAGAACATGCAGTCTATTATCTGAGTAAGAAAATACTCACGTATGAGGCACGGTATCAAGAAGTGGAGAAGATAGATCTGTCTTGCCGTGGTATGGGCTTCCAGAAAGTTGTGACATATTTCCAGTCTTACAAGATCAAGTAGTGGCAAAGGAAAACCTCTGAAATATCTTCATTCGTTGCCTTCACTAGTGGGAAAATTGGGAGATGGTTAGTATTGCTGACAGAGAGTTTGACATTGAGTATCTCACCTCCAAAGTGATCAAAGGGCGAGCAGTAGCAGAGTTTCTGGCATTGTAACCTGTTGAGGGGGATCAGTATAAGTTTGAATTTCCAGACGAAGAGATCCAAGCAATAACAATTCGGAGATGGAAGATGTATTTTGACGGAGCAGTGAATTACAAGGGAGCCGGAATTGGGATCGTGATAGTGACCCCCGAGGGACAACTTTGCCTTTGGCCAAGAGGTTGGCATTCAGAGTGACTAACAACATGGCCGAGTATGAAGCATGTGCTTTTGGTTTGACAGCATTGATAGCCTTGAAGGCCGGGAGTGTGGAAGTCTACGGAGATTCTATGTTGGTAGTCCAGCAGATGCGAGGAGAATGGGAATTGAAAGAAGAACGGTTGAAAACTTACCTTTTTCACCTCAGGAAGTTGGCACAGGTTATCCCCGAGTGTAAGTTTCAGCACTTACCGAGAGAAGAGAATCAAGTGGCAGATGCATTGGCTACACTTGCAGCAACTTGGGAAAATCCAGAAAAGTTAGTGATGAGACCGTTGATACTGACAACAGCAAGAAGACCTGTTTATGAGATAGAAAGAATTCTAGAAGTTGAGGTCGACGATGGTAAACCATGGTATTATGACATTCAGAGGTATCTGGAACATGGTGAACTCCTGGAAGGGGCAGGCAGAAAAGACAGAATAGCCATTCAGAAGTTAGCTTCCCAGTATGTGACTTTGAAAGTGGAACTGTACAAGAGGCAAGCAAACGGTATTCAGTTGAAGTGTTTGAGAAAAGAATAAGCTCAGCATGTAATGGAAGAAATACACGCCGGGGTATGTGGTCCGCACATGAACGGGTTGAATCTGTCCCGTAAAATAGTGAGACAAGGTTTTTATTGGTCAACCATGGAAACAGACTGCGCGAAGATGGTAAAGCACTGTCATGACTGTCAAGCACATGGTAATTTGAATCACTTACCACACACAGAGTTGCACGGGTTGTCAGAGCCGTGGCATTTCTCAGCATGGGGAATTGATATGATTGGAGAAATTCGACCGAATGCATCGAATGGGCATCGCTTCATAGTAGTGGCCGTAGATTACTTCTCGAAGTGGGTGGAAGCCGAATCATTCCGCAATGTTACAAGCAAAACAGATGGCAAATTTATAGCTCGGAACCTCATTTGTCGGTATGGTATGCCGCATCATGTAGTGACAGAAAACGGAGTTCAATTTCAAGGAGAGACGAATGCAATGTTACAGAGGTACGGGATAGGCCACCACAAGTCATCACCGTACAAGCCGCAGGCGAATGGGGCAGTTGAGGCAGCCAACAAGAGTATAAAGACTTTTTTAGCCAAGATGACAGAAAATTACAGAGATTGGGCCGAGAAATTACCGTATACTTTGTGGGGCTACAGAACATCAGTAAGAACAGCAACAAGGGCCACACCCTACTCTTTGGTCTATGGAATGGAAGCAGTATTGCCAGTAGAAGTGGAAATACAGTCCATGAGGGTATTAGCAGAGGCAGAATTACCGGAACAGGAGTGGGCCGCACAGAGGTTTGATCAGTTAGCACTGCTGGATGAGAGGATAACGAAGTCTTTGTATCACATGCAGTTGTATCAGAAGAGACTAGCCCGGGCATTCAACAAGAAAGTACGTCCCACCAAGATCAGAAAGGGTGATTTGGTACTTAAGCAGTCGAGGCCGTCGACGACAGATCCGAGAGGAAAATTAAGACCTAACTGGGAAAGACCTTACATAGTGCAGAAGGTAATGGGAAATGGAGCAGTGAGACTATCAGACTTGGAAGGAAACGAGTTCACCGAGCCAATCAACGTGGATAGATTGAAACAGTACTTTGCCTGAGGTAGAAAGGACCGAGCAGTCACCAAGGGAATTGGCAGAAGACCTAACCCAATGGAGTAGGAAAATCATTCATGCATACACGTAACATTGCATTCTTTCCGTGTTTGTTTTTGTTTTGTGTTCGCAGGTTCGAAGAAAATAGAAAGAGGCAGAAATGAGCCAAACAGCGTTAGCGCAGTTTCAGTTTTGGGGATGAGTCCCAGGGGGCGAGGCCCACATCAATAATTTTTGGGGATAAGTCCCAGGGGGCGAGGCCCATATCGGCTTTGGGGCGAAGCCCCACATCATCATCAGTTTGAGGGCGAGGTCCCTATTGTCAGCGATGTTGGGTCGAGGTGCCCAGGGTCGAGGTGCCCCCGTTATCGGTTGTAGTTCCGTGATGCGTCCCAGGGTCGAGGTGCCCACTACATCATCAAAGTGAGGGCGAGGTCCCTATTGTCAGAGGTGTTGGGTCGAGGTGCCCAGGGTCGAGGTGCCCCTGTTGTCGGTTGTAGTTCCGGGATGCGTCCCAGGGTCGAGGTGCCCACTACATCATCATATAGAGGGCGAGGTCCATATTGTCAGCGGTATTGGGTCGAGGTGCCCCCGTTGTCAGTTGCAGTTATTGAGATGCGTCCCAAGATCGATGTCCACTGCAGCACCAACTCAGCTCGAGGCAGCAGACGAGCCAGGTAAGTGAAAATGCATTGCATAACTTTGATAGGATTGTTCAAAGTCACACACTGCACAAGTCCCATCAAAGTGGGGGCGACTGTAGGCATTACATTTTTGCATGTGAAACCCGATGATGAGTCTCAGTTGGAGGCACTACTTATTAAGTCGTGGAAGCCGCGGGAAACGGACGTCGGAAGGGAGGAGTCAAGAATTGACTCATATTCGGATTAAGTTCGCTGGTTTAGCTTCGGGTTACTTGTTGGTTTTCCATTTTAAAAATTATTCCCGGCCCAAAAAACTCACAAATCACCTAACCTCGGCCAAAATCCCCGCAAGCCCCTTGGCCTGACCTAAAACCCCCGCAAACCCACACACCTAGCCCACACAAACTAAACCCACCAACCAAAGGCCCACACGCCCACAACAAGGCCCACACGCCCATTCACCCTAATACACACCCAAATTAAATCCAATATTAAGTTAAATATTAATTAGATAATGTAATTAAATAAAATAATAATTAAATCATTTACCAAATTAAATAAAACATAAAATAAAATCATGCCTAATTTAAACAAATCAAATATGTTATATACCTAAATTAAAAATATGATATACCTAATTAAAATCAATCATAACAAATTAAAAATATTGACTTCCTAATCTAACAAATTAAATGCCTAATCTTAACCAATCAAATATATTGTATTCCTAATCTAAACCAAATTTGTCCCCCTCAATCTTTGACTTTCCTTGCTCAACACAAAATCAAATCCCTTCATTGTGAGACAATGAGTAGCCTAGCCATTCTCTATATAAACAACCCCTAACCAAGACATGACTCCCCTAGCTCATACACATAATTCTCACGCAAGTCACAACACAAAATGCCCTAGCTACTCACGGCAATAGCAACAAGAAGAACACAAACAATTCTATTCATCTCCTCCACACATCACCGAAAATCTCCCCCATACAGCAGCCCTTCATCACCGAAAATATACCCCCAAATAGCAGCCCAAACACGTTCCAAACTGCCGCTAAAGTACCCCCAAATAGCAGCCCATTTCCCCCCGAAAACAGCAGCAAAATCCTCTTAAAACAGTCCCTAAAATCCTTAACAGTAACATAAAAACTGCAATTATAATCCTTAAAATAATCACACAAAACTGCACTTAAAACCCATAAAAAACACTCGAAACAGTCCGTTGATACGTCAAAACAGTGACCTGAACAGTGAGCAGAAAATACAGAGGAAACAACAGCAAAACGGAGGCCAAACAGTAAGCAAAGCAGCAAAACAGTGAGCCAAGATGCTAAACCAGTGAACCGGAGAAATAGAGGAGCTTTACCCTTCCGATCTCCGCGAAACGCAAGTCCGAAAGTCGGCAAAAAATGTTAGACCTGAGGGTATTTTCCACATTCGTTTTCTGTTTTATTTTTATTATTCATTGAGTATTGTTCGCATGATTGTTATGTCAAAATGCATGTTGTGGTCCTTGAGTAGATAAATATGCATTTATCAGGAAATATTGTATGTTGTGGACTTGGAATAAAATAAAAGATGTGTCAACTCTCGCGGTATATCGGATGGAAACCCGGACATAAATTTCATAGCCGATTCTGAATGGACGGTAGTATGATCTGTACTCGGGATACAACTCCACGTACCACTTGAGTAAATGACACCCTCTTTTGTTTTATGTTGCTTTGGTTTATTTATTTTTCGTAATTGAATTCTGCATGTTACTTGTTTATGCATGATTCAATCGAGCGCATGGGCTTAGTAAGTGCGATGAAAGGTCCCCTATTTGGAGGGGTTAAAATCCTTTACCACGATGCTTTGCCGCGTCGGTTGATGTGTGTTCGGTTGAATGCAAGATATGTTCAATCGGGCATACTAAGTTTGATATTATTTTTTTTTTATTCTTTGTATGCATGATGCAATCGAGTGCATGGGCTTAGTAAGTGTGATGAAAGGTCCCATATTGGAGGGGTTAAAATCCTTTACTACGATGCTTTGCCGTGCCGGTTGATGTGAGTTCGGTTGAATGCAAGATATGTTCAATCGGACATACTAAATTTCATATAGTTATCTTTATCTTTGTACTCATTGTAACGAAAGGCGCATGGGCTTATTGTGTTGGATCAAAAGGTCCTCCATTCGAGGGAAGAAAAGCCTAAAAGGCTACCTTTACCATGATATTTGCTGTGTCTTTCATCTATTGATTGCATCGTTTATCCCCGTCTTGGCTCGAACTATTGTCATTGGTGTACCCATATTCTCAGCCCTTGCACTTTCCTTTATTCACGCAAAACACAGGTCTCCCTGAAAGCCCCCTAGCCTCAACACGCCCCCAAGCCTTCTATCCCTTCACGATAAAACCCCCTTAAACCAACCATCTGTCTCCTTCAATTCACGCACAAACTCACGCACGTAGCACACTGCCCCTCACCGCCTAAAGAGCCCATAAACAAGACACAAGCCTTCAACGCCCCTAGCTTCATCACAAACGCACACTTGGCCCACGTTGATAGTCCCCACGCACTCAAACAATTCACACAATTCACCTGCCAATAAGCCGCTTACCACAAGCATAACTCCTCACGTCATAAAGCCAATTAACCATTCATGCATGTATTATGAAATCCCGCATAGTCATTCTTATCTTTGTACGCATCATAATGAAAAGCACGTTTATTCCATTGGTTGCATCATTTACCTTAGTCTTGGCTTAACGTATTACAATTCATATATCCATGTCATGATAGCATTGGAGTATTATTTCTTGTGGTATATCGGATGGAAACCCAAATATAAATTACGTAGCCAATTCCGAATGGACGGTAGTGCGGTCTGTATTTGGGATACAATTCCACGTACCACTTGGAAAAGTGCTCACATATGTGCTTGTGTGGTTAGTATGTGCTTATCTAGGTTCAGGTATATCCGTCACGAAATCAAATTTCATGTCCATAATCTATCCACCCGTAGATTATGACGATCACGGATAATCTCGCTAAACCATACAGGTCGAGGTCATGGCAATGTATAATTCCTCCTAATTCCTCCGTCACAGGTATCCGGATAAATCCCAGAGATATAGATGTAAACGTCAAATCTCTATCGGGATTATCCAGTCGACTATTCTATTAGCAATCTCAAAAAGAATGTTTAGAACTAGCTTCTAAGCTTACCACGGGCCCATGGTTTTATCTGATTGCTAATCATATGGACTACCTATGCTCTGGTACACAGAACTGACGGATCCTATCTTGACACACATAGGACACCCTGAGGATCTATCTACACCCAACGAACAGGCGGAGGTCTGATCTAAATAGATCGGTGACGTGACTGCCATCTAAGTGTAGAAGATGTCTCATGTGCCCACAATGGCATCTCAAGTCTAAGAATCACAAGTGCTACTCAACCCAAGAAGATTCTTATTGACGCTGGTGTACCATCCATTAAGAATCTTCGGTGAGTCGTTCAGTGTTTATCCACTATAAACACCTACACGTCTATACTAGTCTCCAAGACTTATGGTTCATTGAGAAACCATTGGAATCATATATTCCAGTATACGACATGTACCGGTCTCAACGGGTTTACTATACTGACCAAGTAGTGTAAACCTTGACCAGGAACAGTCTGAGAATGACAACGTCATGATACTTCTCAATGTCCGTTGCGACGCTTTTGCAACTGTATCATGACTAATCATTCTCGGGTCATTACGTCTTTACCATATAAAAGATTAGATTATATTATAGAAACTGCATATATTATACTAATAATAATGTTTTACAGAAGTATTTAACAAAATACAACCGGGAATTGGCGCTCTGAGCACCAACCCCTACAAAATCTCCCACTTGCTCTAGTGCCAATATCGATTGTATCTAATACCCATCGACTCCACGTGTTTATCAAATAACTTCGGAGGTATGGCCTTCGTCAGCGGGTCTGCTACGTTGTCTTCACTCGGTACCTTGCACACGACAATATCCCCTCGCGACACGATCTCTCGAATGATGTGGTACTTGCGTTCCACATGCTTCGACTTCTGATGCGCCCTCGGTTCCTTTGCTTGCGCAATGGCTCCAGTATTATCACAGTATAACGGAATCGCATTCTCGATACTTGGGACAACTCCCAATTCTGTGATAAAGTTCTTTATCCACACAGCCTCTTTTGCGGCTTCAGAAGCTGCAATATATTCCGCCTCAGTGGTGGAATCAGCTGTAGATCCCTGTTTGGAACTCTTCCAACATACTGCACCTCCGTTAAGGGTAAAGACAAATCCAGATGTAGACTTTCTATCATCGGGATCCGATTGAAAATCGGAGTCTGTATACCCGTTAACCTGCAGTTCGTTTCCTCCATAAATAATCAACTTATCCTTAGTACCTTTAAGATACTTTAGGATATGTTTAATGGCCATCCAATGGTCATTACCTGGATTGGACTGATATCGACTGGTTACGCTAACAGCGAAACTGATATCAGGCCTCGTACATAACATGGCATACATTATGCTACCCAAACACGAAGCATAAGGTTGGTTAGACATTCTAACCTTCTCATCTTCTGTTTGTGGACACATCTTCTTAGAAAGATGAATCCCATGTCTGAACGGTATGTTTGCTGTCTTACAGTTACCAAAGCTATACCGTTCCAAGATCTTATCTACGTACGTTGATTGGGATAACCCAATCAGCCTCCTTTGTCTATCTCGATAGAGTTTTATCCCTAAAACATAGGAAGCTTCTCCCAGGTCCTTCATGGAGAAATTCTTACAGAGATATCGCTTTGACGCTTTGTAACATACCTAAATCATTCCCAATGATTAGGATGTCATCAACATACAGGACTAAAAATACGACCATGCTCCCACTGGCCTTCTGATACACACAGGATTCTTCCGAATTCTTGAGAAAACCAGACGATCTGATAATCTCGTCGAATCGAAGATTCCAACTTCGTGAAGCTTGTTTAAGTCCATAAATGGACTTCTTAAGCTTACATACCATACCCGAGGTTTCGCTGGATGTGAAACCTTCCGGCTGTTCCATATAGATTTCTTCATCAAGAAATCCATTTAGAAAAGCCGTTTTGACATCCATTTGCCAAATCTCGTAGTCATGATACGCAGCTATAGAAAGCAAAATCCGGATAGACTTAAGCATTGCTACCGGCGAAAAAGTTTCATCGTAGTCGACGCCAGGTCGCTGCGTGTAACCTTTTGCTACCAGTCGGGCCTTGTAAGTTTCAACCTTACCGTCAGGCCCGCGCTTCCTCTTGTAAACCCATTTACAACCGATAGGAACAATTCCTTCGGGAAGCGGAATCAAGTCCCAAACTTGATTTTCATGCATTGAGTCTATCTCGGATTTCATGGCACTTTGCCATTTCACGGAGTCGATGTCCAACATCGATTCTCTATAGGTGAAAGGATCTCTCTTCAACTAAGAGAACATCCAGACTCTTTTCTTGTATCAAATACAAGCGTTCAGGAGGTCTAGATACCCTTTCCGACCTACGGAGTGTGTGTGTTGAAGGTCCTTCATCTACTTGAACTTCAGGTTCCTCCGTTGGTTCGTTGTTTTCAGGTTGGACTTCATCAAGCTCAACCTGTCTATGATCACCACCTTCTGACAAAAATTCTACTTCTAGAAATTTTGCGAAGCGAGCTACGAACACATTTCGATGCTCGGTATCATAGAACAGATATCCCCTCGTATTCGAGGGATATCCAACAAACCTAAACTTTTGCCCTCGAGGCGAAAGCTTACTTTGCTGAGTCACCCTGACATAGGCAGGACAACCCCAAACCTTAATATAATTAAGATTCGGTCTCCTACCGAACCATATCTGATACGGTGTCGTAGGAACAGCCTTTGAAGGAATCTTATTCAAAAGATGTGCGGCTGTTAAGAGACAGTAACCCCATAAGTAATAGGGCAAATCTGTGAAACTCAACATCGATCGGACCATATCCAATAAAGTCCGATTTCTCCTTTCAGATACACCATTGTGCTGTGGTGTACCTGGAGGAGTATATTGAGCGAGAATCCCATTCTCCTTCATATAATCCATGAACTCACCACTCATATATTCGCCGCCTCGATCTGATCGAAGGCATTTAATATATTTACCAGTTTGTTTTTCTACTTCATTTCGGAACTCTTTGAACTTTTCAAAGGTTTCCGATTTATGTCGCATCAAATACACATAACCGTACCGTGATAAATCATCGGTAAAGGTAACGAAGTACGAATAACCACTGTGAGCAGTTTGACTTAGTGGACCACATACATCAGAATGTACGAGTTCCAGTAAGTTAGTGGCGCGGTGTCCAACACCAGAAAATGGGGCCTTGGTCATTTTACCCTGAATACAGGATTCACAAGTTGGATAGGATTCAATGGTAAGATCTGATATCAAACCATTCCTAACCAATTGGGTAAGGCGTTTAACGCCAATGTGACCAAGTCTCATATGCCAAAGTTCAGTATTATTAATTACAGGTAAACTACGTTTATTAACTCCAGTATTTAATATATCTTTTGAAGTTTGCAATGTATAATGACCATGCTGGTTTGGACAACTAAGGATCTGAATATTATTTTTATCATATAAATACAAAGAACTATTCTTAATATTAATACAATACCCTTCTGTATCCAATACAAAAAGTGATATAATATTAGCGACACATCCCGGTACAAAATGACAGTCATATAACAAAAGTGTCCCATTCGGCAATGAGATCTCGCATACTCCCACTGCAACTGCATCCAAAGAGTCTCCACTCCCGAACCGCAACTGCATCTCCCCTGGCTTCAGCCTCCTACTTTCCTTCAGCACCTGCAACGAATTGCAAATGTGAATGGGACAAGCAGAATCTAAAATCCAGCTGGATGTAACGGCTTCACAAGCCAAAGATAAATCAATAACTGGAAAAATAAAAGTACCTGATGTAGATGCTCTGTCTCTCCTCAGCTGGGCAATGTAATCAGGACAGTTCCTCTTCCAGTGCCCGACTTTGCCGCAGTGGTGGCATTTGTCTTCATAAGCCCTTTTGGGCTTAGCTATCTTCGCCTGCTGTTGAGGACCGAAGGCCTTCTTCTTCTTCCCTTTCTTCTTCTTTCCCTTGGACATTCCTTGGGAAGAAGCAGACAGAGAAGTAGATCTAGGTGGGCGAGTCGGTACGGTACTCCCTTCTCAATCCTCTTCTGCCGTGAGCAACATCCTATGTAGCTCCTGGTAGGTGCAGACTGTCCCGTGCATGTTGAAGTACATCACAAACTGGCGGAATGAAGCTGGCAGAGAACCAAGAATGACACTCCTACCGAGAATGTCATTCAGGATGAGATTATGTTGCCTCAATTGATCGATCAAATCGATCATTTGAAGAACATGTGGGCTAACACTTTGCCCCTCATCCAGACGCGCATGGAACAGTTCCATGGCGACCTTGTGAACAATACCTGTTCCTGGTTCTCGAACGATTGTCTTAATCGCGTTATCATACTATAGGAATCTGATGTTCCATAGTATTGTTGCTTGAGTTTCGGAGAGAGCGAACTAAGGATGTATGATTTAACCCTTAAATCATCATTCTTCCAAGCTTCAAAAACTTGGCGTTCCTCCTCCGAAGCATCCTCACCCACTGCAAGGGGTAAAGGACCCTCAAGAACATAACCCAACTTTTCGGAATCGAGGACAATCCTCAAATCCAATTCCCAGTCTGCAAAGTTCTCAGCGCCTTTCAGTTTGTTCGCATCTAACATACGCGCAAACTGGTTTGTGGATTGACCCGCCATCGCAAATCTATCATATAGATCACGAAAAACGGTTAGCAGAAATTAAGCAGTTTCATATAATATCAAAAGCATAAACTAGATCATGGATTTTTAATCTAATATGCCCCTCCCACTAAATCATGCAATACTGTAATCCCAAAACAGAATACAAATATTTAATAATTAAATTAAATATAAATAGTGAAAAGTGGATCCCGTGAATATATTTCGGCTCACAGCAGAGGCACGGTCTCGCCTACGTATATTCATCAGGTAGACAACTCATTTGTCAATCATTCACTAATGACTCCTAAGTACCCGGTCCTGGCCGTTTCTCGTTGTCGCTGCGAAGGCAGGCCCACAAGGAGACGTACCAAGGTAAACTCGTCAATGATAAACTCAAGTTACTTACGTAATCCTGACAGCTAGGGCACGTTCAGAATTCCGCTTTTACTTGAATTTATCTAGTATCTAATATACATCCGGTATAAATAAATCTTTATCGGCTACACCCTCACAGCAGAGGCACGGTCTCGGATGTAGTCACAAAAGATATTCATAAACCGTATTGACAAGACGGACCATATAACATGCATCAAATACAAAATTACATTTAAACCTTATTATTAGGGATTTTCCGCTAAGTGTCATACACCCTAAATCTAACCAGTTTAGATCCTAATAAGCATGCATAAAGTCAAGAAAACATGATTAAACATTGATTCAATGAAGGCTAATCATTTTAGGTGGCCTAGAATCAGACTCGCTCTGATACCATTTTGAAGGGGTTATTTAGGGGGTGAATCCGGTAACGCAGCGGAAGCGGTGAAAATCCGATTTTCAGATTTCAAAACTTTTTCTCGGATTAATTAAATAAACATATTTATTTAATATTCCAATAATCAAATTATGAAAATAAATTCAATAAAACAATTTTAAGTGAATTTACCGAATACCCTTGCTTTGTATTTTGTCCGTTTTAGTCCGAAATTGATCCAATCAATTTTGAATGATTCTAAATCATTTCTAAGATGAACTTATGATGTTCAAAACATCAAAACACCAAAGCAACCAAAATCCCCAATTTCTTCATCAAAGCCGAGAGCACCATTGGTGCCCAATTTGACCATTTGGTCATTTCATGCTTCAAAACTCATCCAAATGAAATCCAATCAACATGAAACTTTGCATGCATCATATACACACCCAAATGCTCAACATATATGAAAACCCCCAAATTTGGAATTAGTTGAAACCCTAATTTTTCAATTTCCACAAAATGGACAAATTAGGCTAATTACATTAAATCAAATGTTTCAATCATCATCTCTTCATCCAATTCAAGTCTCAACACAATGAAACAACTCAAGATCAAATCTAGGTCATTTAAGAGTGGGTCAACAACTCTAGAATAGCAACATGGTTTCATAAACCTTAAAAGAATACATATAACTACAATAGTTACATTCTTCTTCACATACATGCTCAACACTTCATTCACAAACTTCCATCAACAAAAACACAAGAAATAAAGAAAGAAATAATCTAAGAACAATATGTTGAAGCCTAGAACCTAAGGAACATATTCCTCTCTAATAGTAAGTTTGAAAAACTTACTAAATTCCAAGCTTTTTCTTTGATAGTCTTTCTTCTCTCAAGCTTTCAAGGTTTCTTCAATGGAGTTTTGTTTTATAAAGTGTATTAGGTTAAGTGTTAATGAAATGAAAAACAATTTATATTGTAACAATTACACCTTGGCCGAAAATGCAGACCAAATGCAAGAAATTGTAATTTCAATTTCATTTCAATAATCATAATGTCAACTTGCATAAATATCTTATAAACTACTTTATTAGATATTTATTTGGTCAACAATGCAACTAATGTCATTTACTTTAAATATCCTAACATAAGATATTTATATTTTAATTAATTTAATCATTTAACAATTAAATAATTAATTAATTAATCAAATACAAATATATTAAATATATGTATATATTTACATTAAATATTAAAAACATATATTCATTTAGGAAATAAGTCAAATAACTCATTTTGACTATTAATTAATGTGTATTTAAATTAATCAAGTATTAAATGTAAATACACAATAATTAAGTAAATGACTATCTAGTCTCTTTAGCATGTATCTTGCGTTTAACCATTAAACGACTTTATAAATAATCAATATTATTTATTAATGTTGCTCTAGTGCTCTACGAGTATGTTTCATTATTGAGACTCTCTAGGTTCAGGTATATCCGTCACGAAATCAAATTTCATGTCCATAATCTATCCACCCGTAGATTATGACGATCACGGATAATCTCGCTAAACCATACAGGTCGAGGTCATGGCAAATGTATAATTCCTCCGTCACAGGTATCCGGATAAATCCCAGAGATAGATGTAAACGTCAAATCTCTATCGGGATTATCCAGTCGACTATTCTATTAGCAATCTCAAAAAGAATGTTTAGAACTAGCTTCTAAACTTACCACGGGCCCATGGTTTTATCTGATTGCTAATCATATGGACTACCTATGCTCTGGTACACAGAACTGACGGATCCTATCTTGATACACATAGGACACCCTGAGGATCTATCTACACCCAACGAACAGGCGGAGGTCTGATCTAAATAGATCGGTGACGTGACTGCCATCTAAGTGTAGAAGATGTCTCATGTGCCCACAATGGCATCTCAAGTCTAAGAATCACAAGTGCTACTCAACCCAAGAAGATTCTTATTGACGCTGGTGTACCATCCATTAAGAATCTTCGGTGAGTCGTTCAGTGTTTATCCGCTATAAACACCTACACGTCTATACTAGTCTCCAAGACTTATGGTTCATTGAGAAACCATTGGAATCATATATTCCAGTATACGACATGTACCGTCTCTCAACGGGTTTACTATACTGACCAAGTAGTGTAAACCTTGACCAGGAACTGTCTGAGAATGACAACGTCATGATACTTCTCAATGTCCGTTGCGACGCTTTTGCAACTGTATCATGACTAATCATTCTAGGTCATTACGTCTTTACCATATAAAAGATAGATTATATTATAGAAACTGCATATATTATTACTAATAATAATGTTTTACAGAAGTATTTAACAAAATACAACCGGGAATTGGCGCTCTGAGCACCAACCCCTACAAAAACTTGCCGCACAGTCACTGCCCATTCTGCCCAGTTGTGTTTTTGTGCGATTTTACCCCATAAGAACGCTAAACCCAGTGGAACCGGAGAAGTTTAGGAGCTTTACCCCTTTCGATCTCCGTGAAACGCAAGTCCGAAAGTCGCAAGAGAGGTTAGACTAAGGGTATTTTCCACAGTCTTTTTCTGGTTGCCCTGTTTTATTTTTAGTATTTATTGAGTTGGTTCGCATGATTGTTATGTTTTTTGAAATGCATGTTGTGGCCCTTGAGTAGATAAGATGCATGTATACGAAATATTGTATGTTGTGGCCTTGGAATAAAGAAAGATGTGTCAACTCTCGCGGTATATCGGATGGAAACCCAGACATAAATTTCATAGCCGATTCCGAATGGACGGTAGTATGATCTGTAGTTGGGATACAACTCCACGTACTGCTTGAGTAAACGGTACCTTCTTTTTGTTGTTTATATTGCTTTGATTTATTTATTTTCGTCATTTGAATTCCGCATGTTACTTGTTTATGCATGACACATCGAGCGCATGGGCTTAGTAAGTCGGATTAAAGGTCCCCTATTTGGAGGTTAAAATCCTTTACCACGATGCTTTGTCGCGCCGGTTGATGTGTGTTCGGTTGGATGTAAGATATGTCCAATCGGGCATACTAAGTTTGATATTATGCCTTTATTCTTTGTATGCATGATGCGATCGAGCGCATGGGCTTAGTAAGTCGGATTAAAGGTCCCCTATTTGGAGGGGTTAAAATCTTTTACCACGATACTTTGCCGCGCCGGTTGATGTATATTCGTTTGAATGTAATATATGTTCAATCGGGTATACGAAGTTTTATATAGTTATCATTGTCTTTGTACGCATTGTAATGAAAGGCGCATGGGCTTATTGTGTTGGATTAAAAGGTTCTCCATTTGAGGGAATAAAAGCCTAAAAGGCTACCTTTACCACGATATTTGTCGTGTCTTTCATCTATTGATTGCATCATTTACCTTAGTCTTGGCTTAACGTAGTATAATTCATATATCCATGTTATGATAGCATTTGAGTATTATTTCTTGCAGTATATCGGATGGAAACCCAGACATAAATTCCGTAGCCGATTCCGAATGGACGGTAATGCGGTCTGTACTTGGGGTACAATTCCATGTACCACTTGGAAAAGTGCTCACATGTGTGTTTGTGTCCATATTAGTTATATTCTATTACACCACGTCATATCATGCTTACTTTAATGCCTAATTGCATCCTTAAGTGTCTTTTTGCATTATATACTTAGTTGACTCTTTTATTTGTGCATGGACATGTAATGGCTATTTGTTTATGATATGTCTATGAAATCAATGTTCACCATTATTTGATTCGCCTTTATGTGTGCTTGTGTGGTTAGTGTGTGCTTGTGTTTCCATGAATACAATATGCCAATGAAGTTGTATGTTCGTTGCTACTTTGATGTACTTTCAAGCATGCAATCTTAGATGTGAAATATATGCAAATTTAGGTGTAAGTTGTATTTTTGTGCATATGGATTTAGAAGAATGATACTCTTGGAAATAAGTGTTACTTAAGCTTGATTAAATTATTACACAAATCCTTTCATTACAAGTGACATAAGTAAGGGACCATTCCGAACCCAACGGTTTGAGGTCTTCCCTTGCGAGGGGTGAGTGCGGCCTTAAATCTCATTTTCCCGGTTCACATCGGGTGGCGACTCCATTATTCTCCGGTTTAGTCCCCCGTGGCTACTCCGTACTCCCGACCGAGCCGCGAGCCCGGGACAGCATGCGTCGTCCAGTTTCTGTGTCCCACAGTCTGGCGACTCCACTGGGGATAGAGAATCAGCCCCGAAATATTGTCTTGTAATGTTTGGATTTATGTTCTAATTGACCGTGTCTATACTGGATAAAATGGGGGTTTAATCAAAGGCATTTTGAGGCTAGGTAATGGTTTGGTGTCTTTCTTCATTCACTACCTTCCTAGAAGGAAAAGCTATGAAGGCACCTATATAGCCATCTACCCGTAGCCTATTGTGATGGACTAATTTGGAAGACTCGTTGTTTAATCCTGACACCAAGCGATAAGAGCCTAAGAGGTTAGGGTACTTAAGAGAGCCTCGCTCCACCCTCCCTCTGGGGAATCTACAATGGGAAATCCATTTGACAGTCAGTCGCACACCATAGCTCATTGGCACGTACCTTAGTGTATAAAAAAGGGTGCGCTCACTTGGTCGCTCGAACCCTTGATTGGGGAGGCCTAGTTGTGGGCCATCCTTCGCCGGTAAGAGCCTTTGTCTACACTCTTGCGAACCCACCCATAGACCGGGGTTGTATGGTTAAAGTAACAATTATTTCCTTGAGTATATGTTGTTATATTATGAGAGTTTATATCTCATTTGCAGTTAACATAGTGATAATCAAACCTATGCTCATAGTGGAGAATTCCAAAATATTGGCTTTCAGAGTTCTCGTATTGCAATATTATCAAGAATATGATCAGCATTCAAACCTTTTACTATTAGGGTTGATACGTTCCATACCTTAGATCATTTGATGGGATATAATGGAGGCGAAGGATTGAATCATACACGAAATCGTCTATGGATGAGTTTTTATTTTATTTTCATTTGGAGGTAATGACATACTGTTAGGTGTTGCTGATAATATATCCAAGATTAAATCAGATTAGGACCAATTAATGGCACACTTTATTATTTAGGCATATAAACCATATATCTACGAGATTATCTTATATGATGAACCCATTAGAGTGATTTTACAAAGGAATAAAACATAGTTTTGATTATGAGATCCTATCACTCCTAAATATTCTTGGTCGTAGGATTATTTAAAATAATGGAATTGATAATTCGGAAATATTAGCATGATGGTTATTACCACCCATTTAAAGTGGGGTAGCCATTCCACAGGCTACTAGCAAAGTCCGATTGCTCAGCCAATACAATCAAAATATAGCACAACGAAAAAAAAAACGTACAACAAATACCAATATTATTGTCTTCAGAAACCCTCAAACTTATCCATATGTCGGTAATGATAGGCTATAAATATTGCACCCACGTTTATAAAATAGCCTAAGCTTGTCCAACAAGTTTCCGACATAGAGAACCGACACAGAGATCGCCTGGGCTCGAAGCCTCGGACAACACAACTACTTCTGTCGCAGGTTGAGTTTTAACGAATACGATCAAGACTCAATATACAATATAATAGACGACATAAAGTATACATTTATCAATGCGACACTATGAAGGGCATTTTCGAGCGGTAAAAAGAAGTCAAAGTATTCGTAAAGTACCATCAGCCACTACAAGAAAAATGATTTTTTGTGGCGAAAATTTAGTGGCGAAATTTATTTCGCCACTAGAAGTTTACAATTGGTGAAAATGATTTCCCCACTAAAAATAGACTTATAGTGGCGAATTTATTATTTTTAGTGGGGGAAAAAAGATAAAATAAATAGGCGCCTTCTCCCCATTCATTTCCGCGGCTTTTTCATTTTTCTTCGTTTACAGACCTGGCCGCCTTCTCCAAAATTATTTGTGTGAACCTAAACATTAACAAACCCTAATCCTCCATTTTTTCTTTATCAAAACAAAATCCTAACCTATTTCAACGAAACCCTAAGGTTTAAGGTTTCTCTCTGCCTCTGACTCATCTCTATCTCTCGGTATCGCTCTGTCTCTCTCAAAGACTCAAAAATCTCTACCTCAGACTCATCTCTCTCACTCTCGCTCTACTTGCTCTCTCACACTCTCACGAATCACGTTGAAACGCCCAGGTTCGAATTTCTCTAATTTACTCATTTTATTTTGTTTTTATTTTATTTTTATTTTATTTTGGGTCGTTAAATTTAAGTGGGTTTCACTTGTTAGGGCTTTGATTCAAATGGGTGATTGTTGTTTATTTCTGATTTTGCTCGTGGGTTTTTGTTAATGTTGGTTTTGATTTGGTTTGCAGATTTTGCCTTTGTGGATTTTGGTTGAAAGGGAGTGGGGGTAAAATTGGCTCAGGACTTCAACTATTCCCTAAGACTTCGCCCAAGCTAATTCAGGTTAATTCTCCTTGATCGTTCTCAAATTTTTCTGCTTCGTTAAAATACCATATATTCTCTATTGAATTGCAACATTAGAGGCCTGATATTGATTCAAAGTTCTATAGTTTTTCCCTTTGCGTATTGACTGTATGTATCTTTTAAAAATTTGTCCGAACAGGGTGATTGGAATGGGGCTGGTACCCCGATTACAGTAAACGAAACCGTTTTGCATTTTGCTTTGTGTTAGACTATAATTTAAATATTGTCCATGCATATATGACTTAAAATTTCTTTCTCCGGTTGCATTTTGTATTTTTGCTTTTCACAATTTTGTAAACCTTGAGAATGCTACTTTATGCTAATAATTTCCTTGAAGAAAATTGAGACATGTCTGCAAGTCTCATTGTTATAACAATTGTTTCTTACATTTAGAGTGACATCTTTATGTATCACTCCATGTTGTAGATTATACTGTATCACTCCATATTCCACATTTGCTTTAAATTTCTTACTGGTTCTAATCTTAATAAATTTTCATGCTATATTCCACATACTGTTTCTTACCTTTTTTTTTGCTGTGAATCAGGGTACCTCTTGGAGAAAGTTATTTAGTAAATAATCAATGTATAACAGAGATAGAAGTTTTCTTTGTTTTAAATGTATAACTGAGATATAAGTTTTATATCCTCTCATAAAATATTTGACAATCTTTCAGCACCAAATCCATGAGGAATGATGGAGGCTTTGAGGTTATTAAGAAAGCAACTGAGAAGCTTCGACTAAAACATAAGGAACACATTGCTGCTTATGGTGAAGGCAATGAACGGCGTCTCACAAGGAACAAATTGCTTGATTTGGTTTGCAGATTTTGCCTGTGTAGATTTTGGTTGAAAGAGAGCGGGTTCATCAAGTGAAGAAAGTGAGATTCGCAATCCTCCAGGCCAGCTTATTTTTGAATACTTGGAGCATGATCCTCCATTTAGTCGTGAACCTTTAGCTGACAAGGCAAGTTCATTATTTTTTTAGTGAACCAAGATTGTGGCTCTTATGAGGGAGATTGGTGCTTCTGCTCTTGTTGTTGGTCTCCATGATCACAACTTTCTTTACAAGTGAGTTTTTTAATTCGTAATTTGTTTGTATTCATTTAATCAAATTGGAGGTAAGCCTTTTTGTTTGAGGGTGTTCACTATACTTCAACTAGTTGAATATGTATATTAAGTTATGCAAACATTTATGTTAGTTAAGTGGAAATAATGAATATAAGCCATTTGTTGGATTGATGTAGGCTTTGATGTTATTAGCCATGAAAGTAAGTCAAGCTTTGATGGTGTAAGTGTGCATGAAGCATGCATGGTATTAGTTGTAAGTCAAGATTTGATTGTATGAGTTGTTTGCTTACTTAGAAAGATCATATTGTAAAATGCTAGAACATGATGAGATGATAACATATGCAAGTATACACGGTTAGTGATAGTGGATTAAATGTTTGGCATGAGTATTATTTTAGTATGACCGATTTGATGATATTTCAAGGTAATGAAAGAGAGAAAGTTATAATAAATACCCGTGTTGGACAATTATGACCCATAGCGTCACTATTTGTACAGATCATGGTGTTGTTGTATAAATTAACTATGTGACAAAGGAAATTGCTCTTTTATCATTTGTGATTAGATCACCATAGATGTATAAATGATAGAAGGTCCATATGATTAGTTCCTGGATTGAGATGATATGAGACAGTATCAATCCACGAAGGTTTAATCATTAAATATCCCTAGTCGTAGTATTATCGAGATTGGACATCGATAATGCGGAATAGACTAGTATTACACTTGTGCGCATTGTGAGGGCATAATGGCATAGTTCTCATATATTTGGGTATTGGATACTCATGCAAGTGTAATAGGAGGTTGTGTTTTACCAATGGTACGGAAAACAGCTTCGCTCTGGATAGACCCCTCGAAATTCCATTGGTAGTATGACTATGTGTCTATGGAAGTCCGAAATCAGGGTAGATGTATTTGGTCTTAACCTGAGACTTGCACACCGCTAATACTTGCGACAATCAATATGCTTTGGTTTTGGTCGTCCAAGGCTTTAACCGGTTCTGAGTACGCCTCTGCTGGGTATATTGAGAATCGTAGTGTATTGGGTGTGATGTCAAGACGGAAGTATCACTCCAGTCATAGTGGAGATGATGTCACGTAGGATACGGAACTAGTACTCTTAAGTACTGCAGTCATCGGGATGATATGACTAGGTCATGTTCATCCGATTATAGAGACTAGTTACCAGACATCCGACATGTGCTTCGTACGGGGCAGACACAATCCAGCCCCAGGCCTAGCACGTGACATTCGATACTGGATCGCAATACGCAATACTACGTATACTACGCTTGACATAGATTATATATTCCAGTAAGAATATTTCTGGAGAATGGGTAGGCACGGTGCTTTGCTAGAAGCCAACCATGTCTTGTAAATCGGTAAGCACGTGGTACGAGGTATGCACGTATTCGGATAATCCGATGACCGTATTTACTGCCAACATATCCAGGGATCTCTTGGGTCGCTTCCCAAAGATTCACCGATGACAGTTGATTTAAATTAGAATTAATTTGGGATAATCAAGAGAGAGAAAATTAATCTGGGATTAATTGAGGTATTATTTAATCTCGGATTAAATGTGTTCGGAAGAGAGAGAACGTGATTAATTTGGAATAATCGGTAAAATAAATTTAATAGTTAAATTTGATTTTTCTATTTTATTTTTGTATGGGCTAAAATTAATATATCGGATATATTAATATGAACTGGATTTCATTACGAAATTAAAGTCGGACTTTAATACGAACGAACGAATTAATTTAAAATTAATTCTTAACGACGTTCGTAAGATATTTGCGAGGCATCATTATTTAATTAAATTAGATTTAATTATTTCACGACGATAGTTCATTTAATCGGATTAAACGGATCCGACCCGCGGCAAATGTTCGTAGAGAGACATTTGAATTTTGAATTCAAATGGTGGGGCCCACTTCACACATGTCACACATGTGAAGTGGTGGTTGGAAAGTGGTTGGCATTTATGCCAAAACCACTTACTTTCCAACTACTTGGTTTAGGTGAAACCAAATTACCCCAACTACATGGTTTTGGTGAAAAGGGTAAAACCCTTTAACAAAACCCTAGCCCTCTCTCTCTCTTCACTTAAGCAACAAGAACACAACACAAAACCCTAATACTAACCCTAATGGGCGTGAGCTTCCTCCCTCTATTCTCTTTGATTTTGTGGCAAAATCAAGTTAGCTAGCACTTCAAGGAATCAACAAAGGTGATAGGGAAACAACTCAAAGCATGGAATCAACATTGAAGGTTGGATCTTGGAGATCAATTCTCACAACTCAAAGCTTGGAATCAACATTGAATGTTGATCTTGGAGATCACTTCTCACAACTCAAAGCTTGGAATCAACAAAGGAAGCATCTTGGAGATCTTCTTCTCAAAAATTTTAAAAGCCAAATCCGTTCATTGTAAGTATATTCCGCAACTTACAATGAAATTGTGAACACATTTTCTTGCTTATTAGATCTTTGGCATGTTCTAGGAACACTAACAATGGTATCAAGAGCCAATTTTAAGCATGAAAATTTTAGGGTTCATGAGACTAAAATTTGGGGCTTTTTGTGTTTTGAGCATGATTCCTTCAAATTGATGCTTTGAGCATGTTTAGAATATGATAACTTACAGTTATGCATGATTACATTTGAGATTAATTGATTGGATCAAATTTTTTCATAATTCATTAGCTTGGCCGAAACTGTGACAGTTGACTGCAGTTTGGTTTTTTCAATTTTTACACCATTGGATGTGTTTAAATGCATGATAAAATGTTGATTGTTGGTTTGATTAGATTAGAATCAAAGTCAATAAGGTTTATGTTAAATTCAAGAGCATGTTGAGCATGAAATAATATGTTTTGGATTCAATTTGTGTTGAGCATGAAATGATGTGTTTGGCTTCAATTTGTGTTGAGCA
Source organism: Zanthoxylum bungeanum (assembly GCA_019454045.1). Lineage (NCBI taxonomy): Eukaryota > Viridiplantae > Streptophyta > Magnoliopsida > Sapindales > Rutaceae > Zanthoxylum > Zanthoxylum bungeanum. The sequence goes on along the minus strand of SKCR01036995.1, from coordinate 42,316 downwards.
TAAATTGATGGATTAAGCATGATTAATTAAGTTAATTGGTATTTTGGAAATATTGAGTTTAATTAATTAATCATGGCTAATACACTTTAATTTAAAATAATTGTGATTTGGAATATTATAATTATGTTAATAAGCCTTTATAATTTAATTGGGCTAAAAGTGTGTATTTGGGCTTAATGGGCTTGGTTTGACCAAGTTTGGTTTTGGACTTTTGGCTTGGATCCAATGGGCCCAAAATCAATTCCATAAAGTCCAAATACATCACTTGGCCCTTTAAGGAATTAATTGGGCCTAATGGGCCTAAATTAATTGTAGGCAATATGGTGATTCCTATTGGGCCTTGGCATTTTGGTTTGACCCATTATGGCCAAAGCCCATGCCTTAAGAATTAATTAAAAGCCCATTGGACTTTAATTAAAATGACATTGGATGTTATTGGGCCTTTGAGACCCATCAAGATTGGATTTGGAATCCAAGTCTTTAAGGCTATAAGTAAGTGTAAATATTTAATTTGGAATTAAATTTGGAATTAGTATTGAATACAAATAAATTGGATTTAAAGTTGTAGTTCAATATAATTCAAGAATACTTACTTTGAGTATTTATTCTTAAACGAGTTTGACTCGCGCAAATCAAATCGTTGTTTGAACATTGGATGATCATTAATTCAAAGATTAATTAATTGGATTAGATTGATTGAATAACATGATTTGTATGAATACATGAATTATTGTATGAATAATGTATATCGGATGGATATTAGAAGGGCGAGGGCAATTTTGGAAATTGTAATAATTTAGAAATTATTAAAATTGGGACCTGCGTGTCCAGCCTTTTATCTTCTTTCTCATTGTATTTCTCTTCTCACTTATTCCCTCGATGTAAATGAGGTTTCTTTATTGTATTTTGTAATTGGGTAGAAGTAGAATAGTTCTAGCCGGGGAGAGGAAAGGGAGGGATTTGTTCTATGAACAATTTGTGACATATCCATCCGCATATCATTATTAATTTATTTATCGCGCCTTATTATGCTTTTAGAATGCATGCTAAGGGCGTATGATGAGACCTAATCAAAGAAAATAAATGGTTGCCAATTTACGCCAAAAAACCCTCAAAACATATTAAGCGTTTGTCCTTCATGCTTACTCAAGATCTAAAGTTGCATTGTTGGCCAAAGTCAAGACCTCAATTGTGATGTGTTGATCATGAAGCTTTGTTCTTCGGTGTCTTGTCAATGATTTGTTGGCAACGTCAAGATCCACTTGTTCATTGTGGCTCCACAATGGGTTCGCTTTGATCATTAAGTTAGGCTTTAAGTCTAGATATATAGTTCGTTGTCCAAAGTTTAGTGATATGTTGTATAAGTCATGAAGATGATTTTGTCGTAATGACATTGCTTATCAGTTAGTGTCAGGTCAAGCATAATGATGTATTCAAACTGTTGTAAGCACAATATAGCTAAGGATTCGATAGATTGGACATATATAACATGATGTAGCTAATTATTAATTTGTCTGTCTCACCCAATCGACAATATTGTTGACTCATCCTCCTTAAGATATGAATTGCAATAGTGATTCCATGTTAGGTAATATATTCGATATATGGCATATATAAGATATATGTTTCGGACTTGGATGTCCACCTACTGGATCTAGATTGGATGAGATCCAATTGATCTTAGAGATTACCTAGTAAGTATCATACAATTTGTTGGCCAAAGTCAAGATTGTGTATTATTTAACGGGATCCTAGCCCACTAGGAAACTAGGTTTCCCGAGTACTCAACAGAGGGTTAGAGGCTCGCCGAAAAATAGTGGGAGGCGAGAATTAAATTTACAATATTCGTTAATTACTTTCCATACGTGCTCAATCAAAATCATTCGTCAAATATATATTATTTATTAGTTGGACAAATATTTAATTGTTGTTTAATAAACAGTTGGACTGATTCAAACTACTTAATTTAAGTTGATATATAATTAGATTATAGTAATCAATATATTTGAATTTTACCCTTCATTTATAGTTGATTTATAATTGGATTATAGTAATCAATATATTTGAATTTTACCGAATAATTTATAGTTGATTATATAATTGGATTATATTAATCAATATATATTTGATTTTAACCAATAAAAGTATACTTGATTATATAGTTGGACTATAGTAATCATTATATTAATAGTACCTGAAATCATTGATTAAATAGTTGGACTATTAGAATCAAGATAAATTGAAAGATTAGTGTTTAAAACATAATCCTAGTGAAAATGTGTTTAAACGACTTTAATTTTCAAATTGGGAATAAATTTCAGGATAGTCCTGAAAACTAAAAAGTTACTTTATTTGATAAAATAACATATTAGGCCTAAGCCCAGAGTTAAGCAAATAGTAGAGCATGATCTTTGGAAGATTCATGTGATGATAACTTTAGTGCTTGATCCATTATACTTGTCAAAATGACTCCTTAATTTCCTAATCAGAACTAAGGATTAGATCCTTAAAGTATGATGAAGAAATTGAAGGATCATCATAGATCTATTCTTAGATCTTAGAAGTATTAAATTGCAATTAATAACTCTTGGAGAGTTAATGGCTATTCTCAAGGAGATAAAGCTAAAGTTTGCAATAAGGCAAGTAGTGCAAGACGCACATTACTTCGATATTTTAGAAACCCAAGGCTTGGCCAAAGGCTTCTGGGATATAGAAAAAGGGCAAAGGCAAAATCATTACTGTCTTCTAGGAAGACAAATGACATATCCCAAGATGTCTCCTTAAACTGTTGCAAATGGGATCACTGAATCGTGACTGCCGTATGGACAAAGCAGATATGAAGGAATTGAAGACGAGCAAGGCTCTAACTTCAAATATGTTTGTCATAAATATGTTCACTCCTAGTATTAAAATTGGATTTTAAAATACTAAGTGTGATACATAAATATGCATTGATGTGCAGAATCTGCTATGAGCAGGATACTAACTTCAATTGAGATTAATCTGCGAATCGAAAACGGGATGAAAGTCGTTGTTTTACCGTAGATACCTAAGTTTAAGAACTACCCTTCGTGTGTGTACTTAAATTAGGAAACTGTTATAATGTAACTAGTTTGACTAGAAACATCATCTCCATATCAGGGTTTAACCCATTGCGGGTATACCTTTATATTCTAGAACACTAAAGTATTTTATTTTATAAAGATGATATTGAGATAAACACATTAGATGTGAGTAACAATATTTATATTTTGAATATAAATAAATCTCAAACATATAATATGACGAACAAATAGCTCAAACTGATTTGATCAGATAAGACTTATTTGTGGCAGAGTGTTATCTGGGACACATTAAACAAGACTCGTATATCCACACTTTTGAAGAGTGGATACAAGGACGGATTTGATTCCATTTAAATGATGTCTACGAATCTAGTTTATTAGGTAAAGTACCTAAAATACCTTTTACTTGGTAAAAGTGTAAGTGCCATCAATCTGTTAGCCCTCGTTCATAGTGACGAAAGTGGGGCCATGTCTAGCCAGGCTAAATGTGGAAATGAATGTTTCATGACCTTTACGGATGTGGCATCCCGTTATGGTTATGTGTCTCTTATGAAACACAAATCGGAAACTTTTAGAGTTTCGACACGAAATAGACAAACAGATCGACTAAAGTATTAAAACCATCACAGTAAGACCGAGATGGAAAATACTTAATCAATAACTTTCTCAAGTACTTGAAAGAGTATAGTATTCTTTCAATGAGGACTCCTCCTGGAACACGTCAATTTGACGGTCCGAATTTTGTTAGACATGATAATGTAAATCATGAGTCGCTCTGAGCTACCATTTTCCTTCAAATTGATAAGCATTAACAGTGCAATACTTATTTTGAATAAGGTTCCATGAAAATCTGTTAGACAGAATTTCATATTAGATATGAATAGGAAAGAAGCTGGGTTTTCTCACTCCTGAAGATTTGGGATGCTGGGCATATGTTTGGATGATACCAAACTAGAACCCAAATCGGATAAGTGCCTAATTGTAGGTTGTCCTAGGGAAACCAAAGTATAGTACTTATACAACTCACAAGAGAACAATTTAATTATTGGTCGCCATGCGGTTTTCCTAAGAGGAATACCTATATGCAGTGGTAAGTGGGAGGAAAGTAAAACTCGATGAAAATCGGAGTAATACTATTCCAGGCACCGATTCCTTAATTGAACACAAACAGTTCATCAGGGATGAAACTGTACCACAATCTTCAAATACACAAGAACCATATAAGTCGGAGAGAGTGAGAAAACAACCTGAGAGGTATGGGTTTCTGATCTCACCTCATGAAGATGTCAATCTTATTGAGGAATACGAACTGGCTACGTATGAGGAAGTGATACAAGGTATTGACTCCCTATTATGGCAAAGTGCCATAAGTCCGAAATGGATTCCATGTATACCAACTATGTTTAGAGACTAGTTGATGTACCAGAAGGCATTGTGCCTATTGGTACTATATAAGTCTTCAAAGAAGACATACATGGATGACAACATACCAACGCACTAAGCTAGGCTTGTAGCGAAAAGGTATCGTTATCAACATTGTGTCGATAACAACGAAACCTTTTACCTGTTGCCACAGATAAATCCATTTGGATAATGATTGCTGATACTGCATGTTTCATTCATGAAATATGGCAGCTGAACATCAAAATCGCTTTCCTTAAACGGAAACCTTTTGGAGGTTATTCGATCCATGTATGGATTGAAGTAAGCATTGGGTTCTTGGAACTATCGTTTTAATGTAATCATAATGGTGTATGATTTGATTCAAAATGAATATGATTCTTGTGTATATAAGGAGGTTAGTGGGAGCGCTCTGAAAATGATGTTCTAAATAATGATGATATGTCATTTCTTGGAAATGATATTCCTATATTACAATCGGTGAAAGCTTGGCTTTCATGAAAATTCTCCGTAGAATTCTTGGGAGAAACAACCGTTATTCTAGGAATAAAGATCTACTGGGATAGATTTAAAGTTTTTAACACTCTCTGAGAACTTGTACATTGAAAAATGTACGTGACCTGGTGTCTCATACGCTTTGAGCATATGGAGTCACAAACAGGTCAATCCAAGTGATAGTCACTGGATTGATATTAAGAACATCCGTTAGTATTTTAGAGAACTAAGGATGATGTCTTAAACTATGGAGAATGTGAACTTGAAGTGACTGGGATCACTACTGCAAGTTTCCTAACCGATAACAATAACGGTACTATACAGTTTGAATAACGGAACAATGAGCTGGAAATCTTCCACGCAATATATTGTTTCCAAATAAACAACAAATGCGGGTTATTGCTGCGGCTGAGGCAGCAATAGAAGCCATTTGGGTCGATAATAAATCTAATAAGATTAGATGTAGTTCTGTTAGCAGCTGAGCTAGGCGTAAGCACATGCTAAAGAATTAATGGTCTCATCAACGATCCAGATATATGCTTAGACTATTCATCTGATTCGTTCGGATCATACATCGTGGCGATGTAATGATCATATAAATCGCATCAGACGATAATCATGCAAATCCACTGACGAAAGCCTTTCCTCAGTAGTTTGAGCGAACCGTACATAGTTCGGGTGTATGACACGCGAGTGACTGGCTATAGGCCAAGTGGGAGATTGTTGGACAATTATGACCCATATCGTCACTATTTGTACAGATCATGGTGTTGTTGTACAAATTAACTATGTGACAAAGGAAATTGCCTTTTTATCATTTGTGATTAGATCACCATAGATGTATAAATGATAGAAGGTCTATATGATTAGTTCCTGGATTGAGATGATATGAGACAGTATCAATCCACGAAGGATTAATCATTAAATATCCCTAGTCGTAGTATTATCGAGATTGGACATCGATAATGCGGAATAGACTAGTATTACACTTGTGCGTATTGTGAGGGCATAATGGCATAGTTCTCATATATTTGGGTATTGGATACTCATGCAAGTGTAATAGGAGGTTGTGTTTTACCAATGGTACGGAAAACAGCTTCGCTCTGGATAGACCCCTCGAAATTCCATTGGTAGTATGACTATGTGTCTATGGAAGTCCGAAATCAGGGTAGGTGTATTTGGTCTTAACCTGAGACTTGCACCGCTAATACTTGCGACAATCAATATGCTTTGGTTTTGGTCGTCCAGGGCTTTAACCGGTTCTGAGTACGCCTCTGCTGGGTATATTGAGAATCGTAGTGTATTGGGTGTGATGTCAAGACGGAAGTATCACTCCAGTCATAGTGGAGATGATGTCACGTAGGATACCGAACTAGTACTCTTAAGTACTGCAGTCATCGGGATGATATGACTAGGTCATGTTCATCCGATTATAGAGACTAGTTACCAGACATCCGACATGTGCTTCGTACGGGGCAGACACAATCCAGCCCCAGGCTTAGCACGTGAGATTCGATACTGGATCGCAATACGCAATACTACGTATACTACGCCTGACATAGATTATATATTCCAATAAGAATATTTCTGGAGAATTGGGTAGGCACGGTGCTTTGCTAGAAGCCAACCATGTCTTGTAAATCGGTAAGCACGTGGTACGAGGTACGCTCGTATTCGGATAATCCGTTGACCGTATTTATTGCCAACATATCCAGGGATCTATTGGGTCGCTTCCCAAAGATTCACCGATGACAGTTGATTTAAATTAGAATTAATCTGGGATTAATTAAGAGAGAGAAAATTAATCTGGGATTAATTGAGGTATTATTTAATCTGTGATTAAATATGTTCGGAAGAGAGAGAACGCGATTAATTTGGAATTAATCGGTAAAATAAATTTAATAGTTAAATTTGATTTTTTTATTTTATTTATTCGTATGGGCTAAAATTAATATATCGGATATATTAATATGAATTGGATTTCATTACGAAATTAAAGTCGGACTTTAATACGAACGAACGAATTAATTTAAAATTAATTCTTAAACGACGTTCGTAAGATATTTGCGAGGCATCATTATTTAATTAAATTAGATTTAATTATTTCACGACGATAGTTCATTTAATCGGATTAAACGGATCCGACCCGCGGCAAATGTTCGTAGAGACATTTTGAATTTTGAATTCAAAATGGTGGGGCCCACTTCACACATGTCACACATGTGAAGTGGTGGTTGGAAAGTGGTTGGCATTTATGCCAAAACCACTTACTTTCCAACTACTTGGTTTAGGTGAAACCAAATTACCCAACAACAACAGGTTTGGTGAAAAGGGTAAAAACCTTTTAACAAACCTAGCTCTCTCTCTCTTCACTTAAGCAACAAGAACACAACACAAAACCCTAATACTAACCCTAATGGGCGTGAGCTTCCTCCCTCTATTCTCTTTGATTTTGTGGCAAAATCAAGTTAGCTAGCACTTCAAGGAATCAACAAAGGTGATAGGGAAACAACTCAAAGCATGGAATCAACATTGAAGGTTGGATCTTGGAGATCAATTCTCACAACTCAAAGCTTGGAATCAACATTGAATGTTGGATCTTGGAGATCACTTCTCACAACTCAAAGCTTGGAATCAACAAAGGAAGCATCTTGGAGATCTTCTTCTCAAAAATTTTAAAAGCCAAATCCGTTCATTGTAAGTATATTCCGCAACTTACAATGAAATTGTGAACACAGTTTCTTGCTTATTAGATCCTTGGCATGTTCTAGGAACACTAACAACCCGAACCAGTGATGATGTCAGAGAGAAGGTTGCTGCTTACCTCATTTGTTTATAATCTTTTCTTATATAGTTGTGATTTTGATGATTAGATATTTACATTTTTTTTGGAGTGGATAAAGTAGGAATTTGGTGTGATAAGGAGTTTGATGAAATGAGTTTAGATGCAGCTTTTTGGTTTTGATTGATGAGTTTTTTTGAGTGTGTAACTCTTTGGTAGAAAATAAAAATAAATTTTTTATTTTTGAATTGTAATTGTGTTGATCATTTGTATGTTTTGATATATAACAATATATATATTTTTTACTTGTAAATACAAATATTCTCTTTGCATATATTAATGTATATGATCATAAATTAATATATCAAAATTTATGTATTGTAAACTTATAATATAAAATATCATATGGATATTAAAAATTTAGGATTTATTTTATTTTATTACATTTTTTAAAAAAACAGTACTTTTAGTGGGAGAAAAAATTTCGCCACTAAAGGTACTAATTTTCGCCACTAAAAATGATCTTCAGTGGCGAAAAAATGGACTTTTAATGGCGAAATTTTTGCCACTGAAAGTAACCTTCAGTGGCAAAAAAAATACACTTTTAGTGGCGAATTAAATTTTCGCCACTAATATCTTTTGTGTCGCACTTTTAGTGGTGAAATAATGGTGAAATTATATTTCGCCACTAATAGTTTTAGTGGAGAAAATTTTTGCCACTAAAAGTCAATTTTGTTGTAGTGAGCACTTAGTTATTAGGGTTGGGATACCATGTCTTATATTAGCTAGTGATGATAGTAGTTGGTTAAATGTCATGTCACAATCCATGCGTACATGGTTTGAAGGAAATGTAACAATTGTAATGAAATATGATAATTTTTATTAATGTTATTATATCATTTGCTTACAACATTACCTTATCGTCAACAACAACCTCTTTAGTATCAGATATATTCCTAACACTCATAATCATGTTTTGCAATACGTAGGACAACTCTTGTGGATCCATCACCACGAAACCTCTCATATCCAACTCATCTCTTCGAACACAACCTCTGACACTTTATTGATTTAACACTAACAGATATAAGATTTTTATTACCTCGGCTAACACTTCTGTTCAGACTTATTAATCTGTTTATCAACTCATTAACTTCCCACTGCCTGATTTGCCAAGTCAAAAAGCAATCTACACATATTTTAATGAACTGCCCGTAATTCTCGGGATAATCTTCTAAGAAGTACAAATATTGTATGACAATGAACCAAATGAACGCCCCAGATCATGCCACGTAAGGGTTGAGGCACTGTAATATTATATATAGCGCCCCTACTCACCCCAATAACCCTAAGTTTCTTAATGTTATACACTCGAGTTCTTGGGGTGACCTAACTGTAATTATAAAAATACCCCGCGTTAATGCCTTTCAATTTCATGTAAAAAAACGTCTTCCTCATATACCCTCAATGTCCATACCCAAAACAATTACTTCTTGACGAAATCGAGTCCCTACTACAACTACCATGCCAACCCATATACATCCTCATAACCAAAGAACTACATCAGGAAGGAAACCCCATCTACACGCGATGGTCTATTGCCATAAAAAATCCAAACAACTAACCCATGTTTTGGAATTATCATTTTGATATAATCATAATAGTTTATGATTTAATTCAAAACGAAATGATTCTTGTGTATATAAGGAGATTAGTGGGAGCGCACTGACAATCGCTGTCATAAATAATGATAACATACATCATTTCTTGGAAATGATATTCCCATAAAACAATCGGTGAAAGCTTGGCTTTCATGAACACTCTCTGAGAACTCGTACATTGAAAAATGTACGTGACCTGGTGTCTCATACGCTTTGGGCATATGAATTCACAATCGGGTCAATCCTAGTGATAGTCACTGGATAGAAGTTAAGAACATACTTAGTATCTTAGAGAACTAAGGATGATGTCTTATCCTATGGAGAAGGAGAACTTGAAGTGACTGGGATCACCGTTGTAAATTTCCTAACCGATAAAAACGACTTTAAGTCGTTAAACGGTACTATACAGTTTGAATAACGGAACAGTGAGCTGGAAATCTTCCAAGCAAGATACTGTTACCGAATAAACAACAAATGTGGATTTTGCTGCAGCTGAGGCAGCAATAGAAGCCATTTGGGTTGATAATAAATCTAATTAGATTAGATATAGTTCTGTTAGCAGCTGAGCTAGGCTACAACACAGGCTAAAGAATTAATGGTCTCATCAACGATCCGGATACATACTTCGACTATTCATCTGATTCGTTCGGATTATACATCGTGGCGATGTGATGATCGTATAAATCGCATCAGACGATAATCATGCAAATCCGCTGACGAAAGTATTTTCTCAGCAGTTTGAGCGAACCGTACATAGTTCGGGTGTAAGACACTCGAGTGACTAGCTATAGGCCAAATGGGAGATTGTTGGACAATTATGACCCATAGCGTCACTATTTGTACAGATCATGGTGTTGTTGTACAATTAACTATGTGACAAATGAGATTGCTCTCTTATCATTTGTGATTAGATCACCTAGATGTATAAATGATAGGAGGTCCATATGATTAGTTCCTGGATTGAGATGATATGAGACAATATCAGTCCACGAAGGATTAATCATTAAATATCCCTAGTTAGAGTATTATCGATATTAGACATCGATAAATGTGTAAAAGACTAGTATTACACTTGTGCGCGTTGTGAGGACACAACGGCATAGTTCTCATATATTTGGGTATTGGATACTCATGCAAGTGTAATATTAGGTTGTGTTTTACCGATGGTACGGGAAACAGCTTCGCTCTGGATAGACCCCCTCGGAATTCCATTGGTAGTATGACTATGTGTCTATGGAAGTCCGAAATCAGGGTAGGTGTATTTGGTCTTAACCTGAGACTTGCACCGCTAATACTTGCGACAATCAATATACTTTGGTTTTGGTCGTCCAGGGCTTTAACCGGTTTCTGTGTACGCCTCTTCTGGGTATATCGAGAATCGTAGTGTGTTGGGTGTGATGTCAAGACGGAAATATCACTCCAGTCATAGTGGAGATGATGTCACATAGGATACGGGACTGGTGCTCTTATATGATGCAGCTATCGGGATATTATGACTAGGTCATGTATAGAGACTAGTTACCAGACATCTGACATGTGCTTCGTACGAGGCAGACACAATTCCAGTCCCAGGCCTAGCACGTGACACCTGATACTGGATCGACATACACAATATTACGTATACTACGCCTGATATAGATCGCATATTCCTGTAAGCATGTTTCTGGAGAATTAGGTAGGCATGGTGCTTTGCTAGAAGCCAACATTGTCTTGTAAATCGGTACAAACGTAGTACTAGGTACTACGTGTTCGGATAGTCCGACGACCCGAATTACTGCCAACATATCCGGGGATCTCATGGGTCGCTTCCTGAAGATTCACCGATGACGTATGACTCGCACTTTATTAATCTGGGATTAATTAATGATGAGAGAGAAAATTAATCTGGGATTAATTAATGATGAGAGAGAAAATTAATCTGAGATTAATTACATAGATATTTTATATGGGATAAAATATAATTAAAGAGAGAAAAACGATTAATTTGGAATTAATCGATAAAAAATATAATTCGATATATTATACGAAATTGGATTTCGACGCGGAATTAAAATTAGATTTTAATTCGGGCGAACGAGTTAATTTAGAATTAATTCGTTAGCGACGTGAATAGTAATTATGCTAGACATGATTATTTAATTAAATTAGATTTAATTACGACGCAACGAAAAATTTGTTAATTCGGAATTAGCGAATCCGCGCCCCAGAGTATTCGCGGAACCACTCGCATTTGGAATCGAAGTGGGACCCGCAAGTCACATCTAGCGTCACATCATTAGTCAATCAAGTGATAGATGTCTTTCACTTTGAGTGATTGACACCAGTCACTATTCATTGATTGATGTAAGTGGTTGGAAAGTTAAAAGGCTTTAATGCTTCGACTTTTTGAGTTTGTTTTTGGTATTTGTTTTTTGGAAATTCAAAAACCATATACATAACACACAAAACCAAGATCTTCTCTCTCTCTCACTTGTGTATTCGGCCAAGGGCCAAACACATCTTCTCTCAATTTTTCTTTCCAAACCGTGAGCAATGGAGAAGAGTTAGAGGATTTGTTGTGCAAATCTTCAAGGGTGCTAGCACACAAAGAGGCATACAAGGTGATAGTGAAAGGTGCTAGCACACAAAGAGGCATACAAGGTGATAGGGAAACCTACTTGTGAGTTTGGAATCAACATTGATAAAGCTTGGAGCTTGAAGATGAAGATGGAGTCCACACACACCCATTGCCGTAAGCTTCACCAACAAGGAAGAAAAGTTTTGTTCTTCGATGCATCCAATCCGATCCATGTGAGTTTGATTCCGCTATACTTCTTTGTGTATTCATACTTGTTTCAATGCTTGAAAATGATCCTTGGGACTTAATAAAAACCCAACAGCCTAGGATAGAATCCTCGGACGACATAATTACTTCTTCGACATGTTGAGTTTTAACGAATTGATCAGGACGCTCTATATAATATAATAGACGGCATCAAGTATACATCTATCAATAACGACACTATGAAGGGCATCGTCAGATGTCAAAAAGAAATCAAAGTATTCGGAAAGTGCCATCAAGTCAAAGTTATTAAGGGTGGGATACCCTGTATTATATTAGCTAATGATGACAGTAGTTTAACGAATTGATCAGGACGATCTATATAATATAATAGACGGCATCAAGTATACATCTATCAATAACGACACTATGAAGGGCATCGTCAGATGTCAAAAAGAAATCAAAGTATTCGGAAAGTGCCATCAAGTCAAAGTTATTAAGGGTGGGATACCCTGTATTATATTAGCTAATGATGACAGTAGTTGGTTAAATGTCATGTCATAATCCATGCGTACATGGTTTGATGGACATGTAATAATTGTAATGAACTATGATTATTTTTATTTATTTTATTATATCATTTGCTTACAACATTACCATTATCGTCCACAACAACCTCATAAGTATTAAACATATTCTTAACACTCATAATCACGTTTCTTAATACGTTGGACAACTCCCATAAATCCATCACCTCGAAACCTATCATATCCAACTCATCTATTTGAACACCAACCTCTGACACTGAATAACCGGGATCACTTTCACCAACCGAACTACGAACTTCAATTTCAGACACACTTAAATGACCCCTCTTATATTCAATAGTAGCACCACTTTCACCAAATCCTCTTAACATCATATCCCTTCTAAGCTTCGATAGAGCCATTGATAACGTCCTAGTCATTATAGGAATAATTTTTCTCGGAGCGCAGTGCCATACATCTACGTTCTCACGGAATAATATTTTGACAACACCCGAATTATAGGAGGTCTCATTGCACTTTCTTCAAGCATATCGCTAGTTGAATATTTCAAGTAACCTTTCATTTTATAATATATCACACCTCATTTTATATTAGAATTCTCCAGTCGATATTTAACAACCCACAGAGCGTGTTTATCAGCTCACACTAACAATCCACCGGGAACACAAAATATGAATGAAGTGGATTATTCCCATCCAAGTGATGATCGTAAACATTTACTCTCACCAACCCACTAGCATTCAGAGCTTATAATGGGGGAACACTTTATCATAATCTCATCAACTTTAATACTTTTGTTATTTTACCGAAGCTTCATTTGAGAAAATAAATTAGGGAAAACAACTATAGAACTATAATCACTTTAAGATACACCTTCAACAACACCCATTTTTATATCATCTACCTCCATCAACCTAAACATTAAAATTAAATAAAACAAGTTACAAATAACATAATCGATATTGACAATGCTAAATTGTCCCAAAATATCCAAATCATTAACATAGTAAACGGTCCTTAATGTATATTTACATTCTTTTCCACTAACGAAGCAGAGATCAGATAAATCACACCCTTCTGAATACTCCCAACATTCCCTATTAAAGTGTCTTTGTAATTGGTCCACACGTCCACCGACAAAAAATGATCTGCAACCTCTATCTCATGTCTCACTTATTCCCTCTCAACACCACCAACTAACCTATATCTTAGTTTTCTTAATATCTGATACTTGTTTGACTGACCAGGGTCCACAATCCACATCTCCAGATTCCCATCACCCACCCCTACTTGTGTGAGCAATAAGTCCATTGAAATGATCTCTATTAGAGTTTCTATATGAAAGTGTTTATCTTATGTTTCTATGGAAAGCTCTTGATAAAGATGTATGAATGATCCTTATACTTGAGGTCTTCACTAGTATCGCATGTGAATCATGCAATTTTGATACAGACATAAGCATCTTTTGAGAATTCCATATTTAAAGTATGTGAAAATTGTGAGAGACACAATAAAAAATTTACCACTCTAGATAATATATGTTATAAGAGTTTATATCCCCTGCGCCGTTGACAATGATAATGAAAATATATGGACGTAGTGGTATTGGAACTAGTGGAAATATCTATCTAATTAATAAAGATTAAAATGATATGGCTAAAGTCTTCTTTTTGATCTTGTGTTAATAGGATCCTAGCCCATAAACAAATCTATCACTATGAGAGTTAATGCGATTAAAGTTTATATTCATGTGGAAAAATCAAATGACTTAAAGACCAAAGTCAAATGAAACATACAATCTAAACAACTTGTTTCCTAAAAACTTGTTTGCCTTCCTTTTCACATACTGGTTATTAGAACATAATCAAAAGTAAATTAAATTATCCCTAAAATTCTAGCAATAAATTTTAATTAATACCATAATTATTAAACTAAAATTATATTAAAGGCATTTAATGCTTATGTCATTAATAGAAGTTCTTATAGAAATTGTTAAGAAAGCAATATAATGAGCAATTCAATGCTTACGTAAGCATGTATGATTGACTCAAGGGATACTTGAATTTATATGAATTGCAATGATGTAAAAAATACAAAGATTTATAATCTTAAAATTTATGAAGTTATATGATACTTCTACTCATGCTATAATATATTATTCCAAAGACTAAGATGATAAGGATTAAGAAATTATCATGGGAATGAATAAAAAAAATCTTAACTTGTATATTGCAATTAGTTATCATAATCTTTTTATTCAATTCACATTGAATTTTCATATGATAAAATGGAAGCTTTACTTGTTGACTTGGTCAAAAGTAAACTAAGAAGGTTGAAAACATAATGGGAGTCTATGTTACTTATGGTAGATTCTCAAGAAATTGAAGAATGGCTCTAAGAATAATCTTAAGAGCAAAGGCTATGCCAAAGCCACCACTCTAAGTTTATTGACAACGAATGAGAAGAGCATATGCTACTTCGAATGGTAAGATAAGGACATTAAAAGAAAGCTTGTGAAATATATACCTTATAGGAATCCTAGAAGTAAGAGATTGCCCTCAAGATAAGGTGTTGACGGCTGATTTTGGTCTCAGGGTAATATTGGAATATCACTCCCGAAAGAAATCCTCCTTCAATAGTGAATTTGTTTGGTTATGGGGGACCAAAGGCAAACTTAGCAAAAAACAGATAAACACACCAATCAACAAGGAGATTTACGTGGTTCGGTGGATTTGGATCCGACCTACGTCCACGGACACAAACAAGATGATACTTTTATTACTTAAACACTCTTTTCGGGTCTCTTTTTGTTTTCTACAAGTCAGAGCTTGAAGATTCAGATCCCTTATTTTTGATGCCCTTTTACACATACTCTGCCCTCCTATTTATAATAGTACAGAAATCAGACTCCTATTTGCATAAGAAATCCTAGTTGAATTTAGTCTTCTCCTCTTGTAAGGATTTCTAACCCAACGTTGCTTTCACTTTTCTTATTCCTTCTTGGATTCTGACTTCATTTCCTCGTGAGAGTAGGATAATTTGTTTATCTTATCTGCAAGAATAGGGTGTCGTCATCTTGAGCATATCTCGCCTGTCTGGTCGGTCTTCATGAGGTCGGTCATGCTAGTCTTTTATGCTGAAAATGCTTCTGCCGACTTGATAGTGCCCGGTTTGTCTGGAAAAGTGGTCGGTCACCTATCACCAAGTGCTCGGTCTCTCACTGTTTGGCTCTTAGTGGTCGGGTCGGCATTAGTGATGTTGACCGAGAAGTGAATTACCTTTCTCACCCCTGTCGTGCTGCTTGAATAACGTAGTGCCTAGAAAACACCATCAACATCTGTCCCTTAGTTCTCGGTTCCAACGAGTATGCAAGTTGGTGCCGGGAACTATGTAAAGATGGTGTGCTGATTTATTCTAGTGGAGGTCGACCCGATTCTGAAGTGTTCCGTCACCCCTTTTCAAGCGCCTTTTCTTGAGACGCGCAATAGTCACGTCTGTTTTAAATGCCCATCAAATCATCTTTTAGGGTTTTTTCTAATTTTGACACTTGTCGAACATCCGTCAGGTTCCCGCCGAAAAAGGAAACGAATCGACCGTGTCAGAGGCGTCTTGACAGTTCGCTGATCTCAGCCGTCTGTTTAAATTCGGCAGACCTCTTTTGCAGTCGACACTTGGCGTTCATCCGGGTTCCTTCTGTTGATCCAACGGCCATGAGCGTCCTGGCCATGACTATAAGAAGGCGAGGCTTTTACTGTTCAATCTTTTTTGGCAATTTCTCCTTCTTTCCTGAAAATATTTTCGTGACTCGCTCAACTCAGTGCTCTCGGAGTTCAACCTCGGGCTTTCTTTCTCTCCGTTGCGAAGATAAGGGATGGGCAAGCCATACCGCACAATCTCCTGCTTTTCTGAGAAGAACAAGTAAGTCTTCTGAATGACCTCTTCCTTTTTTGTGTTGTGAGTCTTGCTGTTTTTTTGAATGTTGCTAGGGAACGACTTAAGGCTTTGTTGGTTTTTGCTTTAGGGCACTTTTAGAACCCACCTGTTTTAGCTAAGACGGAAGGAACCTGAGTAATTTCTTAGTTATAGACTGACTTCCCCTTCCTTTTTTGTTTTACGGATGTTTAGGGATGTCTGACAATAATTCTCCCCCTGAAAATCCTGCTAAACCCTCAACTCCCCATGCGGAAGAGCTCTCCTCGGGCTCGGGGGCACCCAGTGTAGAAGACCTTGATACTACCCCTACTCTTTCTGAGATTGAACAAGATTCTTACCATCAAAGGGTTCCTCGGTGGGATCCAGAGCCCGGTGATCTTGGCTCTTCCGCTCTGGATATGAACCGTCCTTCCCAAATAACTGAAGATGACCTCGCCCTACTTCGACAGCGATATAATATTCCGATAGATTTCGCCCTTGAAGTTCCTGGCTTGATGGATCGCGCTAGTCAACCCGACGAGGGCTCGGTGGCACTTCTTCCTTCCTGCCTTTTTGAGTGTGGGCTGCGGCTGCCGGTTCAACCTTACTTTGCTTGGATGCTAGCCGAGATGGAGATTGCTCATTGTCAGTTGAGTCTAAACAGTTGGAGGGTTTTGGCCGGGTTGTATGTAGCTTGTTATCGGGCAGGACTCGGCGAGCCTTCTCTTGAAGAGGTGAAGAGGTTATATCGGCTGAAGGCCAATCCTAGGTCGTACCACGGATGGTATTACCTTTCCGCTTATGAAAGCTCGTCAAACGTCGTCCAAAAGCTCACTGACTCCAATAAGAATTTTAAAGACCTCTGGTTCTGGGCGACTGGGGATTGGGGACGGTCCATAAGGTCGGATGAAGGGGAATTCTTGGTACCGGATATCTTCAGGCGGGAGGTTTGGAGATCAACTTTTAGCTTTCCTTATTTTTTTTTTGTATGGACTCTTACCCCTTCTTTCCTATTCCTCCTAGCCTGTTGGAGGGATGCTCCCAAGGTTTCCCATCGGGTCCGGAAACGGGTAGTCTGGGCTCGTCGGTAAGCCGCCCACTGGAGGGCGTTGGTTAATGATGCGGCTTTTGTTGAGTCGGGCCTTACTCGGACTGTCCCTTCGGAGGTCTCGGGTCGGATAGGTAGATGTTCGCTGATTTTTTAGTTGACTTCCCTCTTTATTTATCACGTTTGATGTCTTTTTTTCTCTCTCTTTACTGTATGGTCGGGTCCTGATTTCCTTCTTTCTTTGTCTTCCTTTTTTTTTTGTAGGCATGTCAAAGAGACCAAAGTATCTCGAGAAGTTGGCCGGTACCATGAAGAGGCCGGCGTGCTGATACTGGAACTTCCCGAGCACATCCTGAATCGTTGAAGCTTGGGAGGGAGTCTCAGGGAAGTGTCAGCCGGCTGCTCGAGTCTATCTTCTCCTTCTGGTGTTCCGTCCCTCAGGTGTTCTTTGCTTGTCTTTTTCGTCTTGCATCCGCCGAGCCGTTTGAGGAAGATGAGGCGTCAGTTCGGGTCGAGGAGAACTGAGTTGGAGGAGGAGGAAGCCTGTGCAGGGTAAGAACAAAGATGCCCGTCGGGGGAAGAAAATCGTCTGAGGGCTCCTCCAAGAAGCGAAAAGGTTCCGTGATCCTTGGGGTGGATGATTTTTTGGGAGAAACATCCGGGAGGCTACTTTCCCATCTAGTGCCGGAGTTTAATGAATTGGCCGAGGTGATTCCTCTGGGGGAGGTTTCGAGATATGAGGATATCTCGCTCCTGAAGCCTTGTGACCGAGCTGAGAGCTCCAAATGGCAAGGTAGTTTTACTCCTCTCCTTTCTTGATTTTGGGTCTCGGTTTTTTTTTTATATCTTGATTCTTTGTTTTCGGTGCAGGCTACTTACTCTGGCTGATGAGCGGAAAATATATCAATATTTACCGCCCCTTTTACTTAATATTTTGTTTAGTTTCTCGGGTTTGATGAACGTTTTGATTTGTTTAGTTTATTTTGCAGATAAAATAATATCGGGTCTTAATGAAATCATTTAGGACGAAATGTGGATCAAATAAGGGCAATTATTGGACTTGATATATTAATTTTGAAGATTGGAAATTTGAAAGGGCGTTTTTGACGAAGTGCAGTTTTGGAAATTCCAGTTTTGCGCATCTGTCGTATTTTGGGCATAACTTTTTACTCAGATATCGGATTGAGCTGATTCAAGTTCCAGATTAAAGAAGACTCAAAGATCTACAACTTTGAAAGAGAAAATATTTTCGAATTCTGATGATTTCATGACCGAAATTGATGAACCATCCAGAAGTGTGTGGAGTGTAATTATTAAAAGTCATTATCAATCATTTTCAAAGCAAAATATTAATTAATTAATAATTATAAAAATTATCAAATCAACACCAAACAAGATAAGCAATTAGTGGAGCAATTATGGATTTGGTGGAGTAATTAGTGGAGAAATTAATAATGGATTTGGTGGAGAATTTGATGGATGATTTGATGTTGGCAAAATTTTGCCTATAAATACCAAGCCATTTCATTTGTAAAATTCATACTTTCTTCTTTGAAATTCTTAATGAATAAATAAGAAGATTGTATCTAGTTTGTTTATTTTTAGTTTTCAGTAATTAATTTTCAGTTTCGCACTTTCTTTATTTTTTACTTTTCAGTTTTTACTTTCCGCAATTTACTTTTACTCACAATACTTTTCTTTCTTTAATTTTTCAGTTTTTACTTTTCAGTAATGAGGAGGTAATTTCCCAAGCTAGGGTGAAAGGTAATTCTTTTACTATTACTATTTAGATTAATCTCCCTTAAAAATAATATATTCACTATTTAAAATACTGATTAATAAAGGATACCGCTATATTGGTCGGTTGGCAATTCAATTTAATCTGGTTTAAACCTGACTAATCAAGGATACCGCCAGATTGGTCGGTTGGTAAATTTATTTTGGTACCGCCTTTATGGCTGGATTATGGACAAATATTACCGCCTATATGGCTGGTTGGACTTAATTTGACTTAATCAGGATACCGCCAGATTGGTCGGTGGTAAAATAATATCACAAGTTTATATATTATTTTATGGGAGATATCTAAATTAGTAGTAGTAAAAGTAATTCCTTTTACCTTAGCTTTTATTTTATTGTAATTTACTTTTCAGCTTTTACTTTACCGCATTACTTTCAAGCATTTTCATTTTGTCTTTTACTTTTAAGTTTTTATTAGCCCTAGTTATGTGTGGTAACTAAATTAGTTATCTGGGGTTGTGATGAAATCCAATATCACCGTTTTATAAGGGTTAGATTATAGCTTGGGTAATATAAAGATTTATTTATTGTGTCTTAAACTTAATGCTTTTTCATTAACTGGCCATTAATAAAATTGATCTGGTAAATCTAAAATGAACTAGACATAGGGATTTTAGGTTTCAGCCTTAGACTCAATAGCCCACGATCTTCCTTGAGGATAGATAACCCTTTAATAGATTTCCTTACAGGATAGGAATATACCTGTTGGGCGGGGGTAGCCATAATTGGAACTTAAACTTAATGAATCCAGATAATTTGGTTGACATAGACATATGGTTCAATTGGGTTAAACTGGGTATTTGTGTCTGACCATCGACAGAGGCTTACACATAATTTAGTGTTCCAGGTTAATAAATCAATATATTACCCAACTTTAAGATAACCACTTCATCTTTAAAATGATATTGGAAGAAATCACAACCCTAGATAGTTTTTAATATTGAATTTTCTTAAAACCTATTTTCGACAATTTTATTTACTTGCTTTTAAATTTAGAATCGTCACCATTTCAAATCAATCAATCAACTTGTTAGATATTAGTAATCATTTGACCTCATAAAATTAATAGTTTAGATATTAAGTCCTCGTGGGATCGATATTTTTATACTACTTGAACGATACGTGCGCTTGCGTTATACGTGTGTGTTTACGCCGGTCAAGTTTTTGGCGCCGTTGCCGGGGACTTATTTATCTTTCACTATTAATTTAGGGGTTAGATACGTTACTTGTATCTAATTTCTTTTTACTTATTGTTTTTGTTTTCTTGTGTTTCAGGTTCTCAGAAACTACATGAGACGAACCAGAAGCTTTGAACTCCGATCGCTTGACCCAGAAATTGAAAGAACCATCAGACAGTTGAGAAGGGAAAGGCGAGAAGGCCAAGAAGCTTTAGTCAACATGGAACCTGAACCTTTGAACGTTGCACCACCAATTCCCATTCGAGACAGAACCATTCCGGTGATTGACAGACTCATTTCTTGCATTGTACTTCCTCCCTTACCAGCAAATGCATGTGACATCAAAACATGCATTCAGATGATTCAGCACTCAGTTCAGTTTGGGGGGAATGCAACTGAAGATCCGAATTCCCACATCAGCAACTTCCTGGAAGTTTGCGGCACTTTTAATTACAACCGAGAAGCGGAAGAAGCAATGAGACTGCGAGTTTTTCCATACTCCTTGAAGGACAGAGCTAAAGCTTGGCTACATTCACTACCACCAGGTTCTATCACAACTTGGAACACTTTAGCCACCAAATTTCTTGCAAAGTACTTTCCACCAGCCAGAACCGGAAAGCTGAGGAATGACATCACATCCTTTGTACAACAAGATTCAGAATCCCTCTGCGAAGCTTGGGAAAGGTACAAAGATTTGCTCCGGAAATGTCCTCACCATGAGATTCCAAAATGGCTTCAAGTTCAAACATTCTATAATGGACTTTCTGGAATAATGAGAACCACAATCGATGCTGCTGCTGGAGGAGCCTTGATGGCAAAAGGAGAAGATCAAGCCTGGGACCTAATCGAAGAAATGGCCAACAACAATTCCTTGTGGCCAACAGAAAGGAGCATGATCCAAAGAATTGCAGGAATTTATGAAGTTGGAGCAAACACAGCAGTGAATACCAGGCTGGATCAGATATGCAAATGTCTAGAAACACTTAGCACGCAAGTTGTGAACATCACTGGATCCACAAGTTCACCATATGGAGGAGCACCAGAACCTAAACAACATGAAGAAACGGTGAATTATGTCAACAATTTCAACAGACAGGGGAACAATCCATATTCCAACACCTACAACCCAGGGTGGAGGAATCATCCTAATTTATCATGGAGTAACAATTCAGGCCAACAGCAGAACTATCCACCACCTGAATTTCAGCAACAGAACAAAGGCCAGGAGCATGAAAAAGAACCAGAAATGAAAGAATGGTTTGCAGAGATGTTCAAAAAGCAAGAAGCAAAATACGATGCTATGTTTCAATCCCAAGCAACATTAATTCAAAGTCAATATGCTTCTATTAAAGCACTGGAGAATCAAATGGGACAACTGGCAAATGCTCAGTTACAGACCGCCAGGTACCCTTCCTAGCAACACAGAGCCAAATCCAAGGAACATGGGGAAGGAGCAATGTCATGCCATCATGTTAAAGAGCGGTACTGAAATCAACAAAGATGTTGGAGTCAATTCAACTGCTGAGGAAGTTCCAAAAGAAACAAAGCAACAAATGGAGGAAAAAGAAGCAAAGGAAAAAGAACAGATCACTCCACCTCCACCTTTTCCTCAACGTCTTCAGAAGAACAAATTGGACAAGCAATTTTCCCGGTTCCTGGAAATATTCAAAAAGCTGCATATCAACATTCCATTTGCAGAAGCGTTGGAACAAATGCCCACCTATGCCAAATTCATGAAAGATATTCTTTCACGAAAGCGGAGATTGGGGGATTACGAGACAGTAGCATTAACAGAAGAATGCAGTGCTATCATTCAGAGGAAACTTCCCCCAAAGTTGAAAGATCCTGGCAGTTTCACTGTTCCTTGCGTCATAGGAGAACATAACTTTGGTAAGGCTTTATGTGATTTAGGTGCTAGTGTTAACTTGATGCCTTTTTCTATTTTCAGGAAATTACAGATTGGAGAAACAATGCCAACTTCAGTCTCACTGCAACTTGCTGATAGAACGCTCGTATTTCCAAGAGGTGTAGTTGAGGATGTGCTGGTCAAGGTTGACAAATTCATTTTCCCAGCAGATTTTATTGTCCTTGATATGGAGGAAGACGCAGACGTGCCAATCATCCTTGGGAGACCATTCTTGGCTACAGGTCGAACCATTATTGATGTACAAAAAGGAGAACTAACCATGAGGGTACAGGACCAAGAAGTAACATTCAATGTTTTCAAGGCCATGAATTTCCCAGATGATGAAAAGAAGGAGGAATGTTTCAAACTCGATGTGATACACAGTACCATTCAGAACTCTGATGAAAGACAAAGTTCTACTGACAAACTTAAAACATGTCAATTGCCTGTGGAGCCTAAAGATAAAACATCTTTTGCACTGAAAGAGCCAATTCTTGCTCTACAAGCAACAGAAGAGAAAAAGTTCCACCAGCTCAACGAATTGGAGGAATTTCACAATCAGCCTTTTGAAGATGCCAAATTGTACAAAGAAAAAGGCAAGAAAAGACATGATGAGAAGTTAGTGCGCATACAACTGGAACCAGGGCAGAAGGTACTGTTAAACAAATCAAGGGTGAAATTCTTCCCATGGAAGCCAAAATCACGGTGGTCAGGTCCATTTGTGATCACCAAAGTTTTACCAAATAGAGCCGTTGAGATACATGATCCTGACGCTAACAAAACTTTCAAGGTTAAAAACAAGCGTGTCAAGCACTACTGGGGAGAATCATTTGAGCGACAAAAAGAAAGTGTTACACTTTCAGATCCAGCTTAACGTTCGAGAAGCCAAGTCTGGCTGACGACTTTAAACTTAGCGCTAGCAGGGAGGCAACCCATGCAATTTGTGTATATATTGTGATTTGGTGTGTTTTATTTTGTGTGTTTAATTTTTGCAGGATTAGTCATTTCAAAATGGAAGATGCTCTCGCAAATCTTCGCAAGCAATTTCCTTCTCTCCCTCAAAAATCTCTGATGAAAGTTTACAAAGCTCGCTTGGAACGGATGAGGTTACTGACAATTCACGGTGTTCCTAATGATATTCGTTGGGTAATTGAAGCACGAGTCCGATTGGCAGGTGAGTCTTCTGACTCTTTTATTTCACATCTGCCTGGTTTTGGAAGAAGCACCTATTCAAAGAAACGTAGAGCTAAGCAAATGGGTGTTTGTTACAAATGTGCACGATTTAATTGCAACACTCGTTGTCGTTCTTTAGGAATGGTGTCTGATAATCGCGAAGACAAAATTAAATTCATTAGGGATGGCTTGAGAAAGGAGTCTTTAGATGATCTATCTTCGACTCTTGAGACGCATCCCAGTGGATATGTTAATATAGCCATTCACAAATTACATACACAATTCCAAAAGGAAAGACAACTGTTAAGTCTCGGGAATCTGACTCAAAAAGACCCTGTTTGCCAATTTATAAGAAAATTGGATGGGAAGCTTGTCCCTGACGCATAGACGTCAATCAAACCGTTACTTTTCTTGTAAATATTATATCTCTTTGTCTTTTCTTAATAATTGTGATTTGTTTTGTTGTTTTCTTTTAATTTTTCTCCGACAGGATCCAGACCTTTTTTGACTATCACGATATTAATTCGTTACTAATCGTCCTCTGGAAGATATTTGTGCTGTTATTACTCACCCTTTTTCAGGTACTATAATTCAGCCCGTCATTGCACTTTTGAAGGCATCCGGAGTTGAAAAAGAAATACATAAAAATGGAAGCCACTTCAAGAAGACGAGTTGAAAACATCTGCGTGTTTTGCGGTAGTAGTGTTGGTACTAAGCCACAATACATAAGCAAACAGACAAGAGCATGCAAGGAATATGCACTTAGCTAAGTATGGCGGTAAATATCTGGAGTGGCTTATGGGGGATCGTTTCAAAGGCTGTACAGGAAGGAGGCAGTCATGTTTTGGGAATCATCCCAAAACCCTTGGCAGAGGCAAATCTTATTGGATCATCAAACGGAGAGGAACTGATCGTGCCAGGTATGTCTGAACGACTGGTAGAAATGATTAACCGTGCTGATGCTTTTATTGCTTTGCCAGGTGGCTTGGGTACATTGGAGGAAATTTTTATAGTTCTATCTTGGGCGAACCTGAACATACACCAGAAACCGCTTGGATTGCTTAAGTTGATGGATTTTATGATTTTCTTTGTGTGTTTCTTGATGATGCTCGGAGAAATGGGTTCGTGTCAAAACCTATGAAAGAACTCCTCTTCACTGCCAGAACTGCTCCGGATCTAATTGACCAACTCATAGCCTATGAACCACAAGTTGACCCTATCCTTCAAAGATAAATTGGTCCGAGGACGATCGTGGTAAGAGGCGTCGAATTAATCTGGATCTTAACCTTTAATTTCCTGTAGATTTCAGCTAACCAGGTACGACCTTCTAACTCTTCTTCTACTGTTTAAGACATTGGGGACAATGTCTCATTTAGGTTTGGGGGAGAGGAATAGTTATAGTACCTTGTTTTGTAGTGTGTGTTTTTATTTTTAGTCCAAAATTTTTCGAAAAATACAAAAAAATTGAAAAATTTTCAAAAATTACAAAAATATTTTGCATTTTTGTGTTTTTATTTTTTAAAAAAGGTGAAATTGGTAAGAGATAGCCGAGTAAGGAGTTTCCACTCCTGAGACGTATCTCAAACCTATTTCGAAACAAGTTAATTTTTGTTTATTTCATTTTGAATTATTTAATTTGTGAATTCTCCTTAAAACTGACTAAAATGAATCTTCATATGTTCAGTTGACAGATATTATCAACATGCATAGTAACATACGGACATGAGCTGTAATTGAAAAGTTTGTAATATTCAGTGCTCTAGTTTAATTGGAGGAAACATCTCAAAAAGTGATGGAGTAAAAAAAAAAAAAAAAAAAAATAAAGCATCTAAGATCCGGGTTATTAAGTCTGTAAGGGTGTTTTAACACCTAGTGCCCTAAAACCAACTGGTTTGGGAGTCACTGGCCCAAAGCTCGTTACATGGATCAAAGATGCTGCAAAAATATATATCTGAAGTCTGAGTAATTAAGTCCGTAGGGGTGTCTTAACACCTGGTGCCCTAAAGCCAACTGGTTTGGGAGCCACCGACCCAAAGCTCGCTACATAGACGGAAGATATTGTATATAAATAAAAAATAAAAAGAAAAATCAAAGAAAAAATCAGAAAATCAGAAAAATTATTCCATTGCTATAAAAAGGTGTGAAATCTGATAGAACTTTAGGACAAAAATATTACTCTCTTATCAACTGCACTTATGACTGTTGTGGGCAAAAATGAGTTGTTTAATATTTTGTTGGCTGTGTATATGGAGAATGGTAAAAATAATCGGAGAATTTACTTATTCGGTAATTTAGAATAAAACAAAACAACAACTAGTAACTTGGAGTAGAAGTTTCACCTGATTAGTCACTAACATCTTTATTCTCTTTTCGCTTGTCTTTTTGCTTTTGTGTGCATTAGTTTTACTACCTTTTTACTTTGTAAAATGTTTGTGGGTATCATTGCTGTAAACCCTCACGAGACTACAACTCGTCCACTAGGGACACCTAGGGGTTTAAAGGCTTGTTGCATATGCTAAATGCAACCGTGATCCCTACGAAAGTGGCTTAGTTTAATTTTAATTTTATTTTGTTGTTTTGCTCGAGGACTAGCAAAATGTTAGGTTTGGGGGTGTGATGAGCGGAAAATATATCAATATTTACCGCCCCTTTTACTTAATATTTTGTTTAGTTTCTCGGGTTTGATGAACGTTTTGATGTGTTTTAGTTTATTTTGCAGATAAAATAATATCGGGTCTTAATGAAATCATTTAGGACGAAATGTGGATCAAATAAGGGCAATTATTGGACTTGATATATTAATTTTGAAGATTGGAAATTTGAAAGGGCGTTTTTGACGAAGTGCAGTTTTGGAAATTCCAGTTTTGCGCATCTGTCGTATTTTGGGCATAACTTTTACTCAGATATCGGATTGAGCTGATTCAAGTTCCAGATTAAAGAAGACTCAAAGATCTACAACTTTGAAAGAGAAAATATTTTCGAATTCTGATGATTTCATGACCGAAATTGATGAACCATCCAGAAGTGTGTGGAGTGTAATTATTAAAAGTCATTATCAATCATTTTCAAAGCAAAATATTAATTAATTAATAATTAATAAAAATTATCAAATCAACACCAAACAAGATAAGCAATTAGTGGAGCAATTATGGATTTGGTGGAGTAATTAGTGGAGAAATTAATAATGGATTTGGTGGAGAATTTGATGGATGATTTGATGTTGGCAAAATTTTGCCTATAAATACCAAGCCATTTCATTTGTAAAATTCATACTTTCTTCTTTGAAATTCTTAATGAATAAATAAGAAGATTGTATCTAGTTTGTTTATTTTTAGTTTTCAGTAATTAATTTTCAGTTTCGCACTTTCTTTCTTTATTTACTTTTCAGTTTTTACTTTCCGCAATTTACTTTTACTCACAATACTTTTCTTTCTTTAATTTTTCAGTTTTTACTTTTCAGTAATGAGGAGGTAATTTCCCAAGCTAGGGTGAAAGGTAATTCTTTTACTATTACTATTTAGATTAATCTCCCTTAAAAATAATATATTCACTATTTAAAATACTGATTAATAAAGGATACCGCTATATTGGTCGGTTGGCAATTCAATTTAATCTGGTTTAAACCTGACTAATCAAGGATACCGCCAGATTGGTCGGTTGGTAAATTTATTTTGGTACCGCCTTTATGGCTGGATTATGGACAAATATTACCGCCTATATGGCTGGTTGGACTTAATTTGACTTAATCAGGATACCGCCAGATTGGTCGGTTGGTAAATAATATCACAAGTTTATATATTATTTTATGGGAGATATCTAAATTAGTAGTAGTAAAAGTAATTCCTTTTACCTTAGCATTTTTTTATTTTTTGTAATTTACTTTTCAGCTTTTACTTTACCGCAATTACTTTCAAGCATTTTCATTTTATGTCTTTTACTTTTAAGTTTTTATTAGCCCTAGTTATGTGTGGTAACTAAATTAGTTATCTGGGGTTGTGATGAAATCCAATATCACCGTTTTATAAGGGTTAGATTATAGCTTGGGTAATATAAAGATTTATTTATTGTGTCTTAAACTTAATGCTTTTTCATTAACTGGCCATTAATAAAATTGATCTGGTAAATCTAAAATGAACTAGACATAGGGATTTTAGGTTTCAGCCTTAGACTCAATAGCCCACGATCTTCCTTGAGGATAGATAACCCTTTAATAGATTTCCTTACAGGATAGGAATATACCTGTTGGGCGGGGGTAGCCATAATTGGAACTTAAACTTAATGAATCCAGATAATTTGGTTGACATAGACATATGGTTCAATTGGGTTAAACTGGGTATTTGTGTCTGACCATCGACAGAGGCTTACACATAATTTAGTGTTCCAGGTTAATAAATCAATATATTACCCAACTTTAAGATAACCACTTCATCTTTAAAATGATATTGGAAGAAATCACAACCCTAGATAGTTTTTAATATTGAATTTTCTTAAAACCTATTTTCGACAATTTTATTTACTTGCTTTTAAATTTAGAATCGTCACCATTTCAAATCAATCAATCAACTTGTTAGATATTAGTAATCATTTGACCTCATAAAATTAATAGTTTAGATATTAAGTCCTCGTGGGATCGATATTTTTATACTACTTGAACGATACGTGCGCTTGCGTTATACGTGTGTGTTTACGCCGGTCATGGCCAAGAATAAAGGACCTCCTTTCTGAGTCCTGTGGTCCGAGGGTGTCAGGACCCAAGGCTTCCAGAATTGGCCCTTACAGAGTGGAGGCTAAACTGGCCGAACCGTGAGGAGGTGAGAAAGAATCATGAAAACGGCTTTAATAGAGGCCTTCAAAACAAACAAGGCTCTCAAGGCCAGCTGCCAAACCCGTTGGAGCGAAACTTGCCGATACTGCAGGGAAAGGATTTGAAAGTTGCCCGATCTGAGATTGGCATGTTGAAAGGGAAGGATCAAGTGTTGGAAGCTTAAGCTGAAAGCCCGCAAGGACGAACAGAATGCACGGGCATGGGATGATCCTTGAAGGAAAGAGGCCGAGCTTGAGGAAGAGAGTCCGTATTGAGGCAGAGAAGGATGCCATCACCTTGAGGGGGTTGGTGAATTGTGCTGAACTAATACCGATGGTACGCCAGGTCCCCTGAACATGGATCCTATCTACGAGGCCATCAGGTTTCTGCAAAGGGGAGATCTCCGAGGAGGAGTTCCAGAAATGGCTCCCTCCTCCTTCCAAGGTGATGGATCCCGACCCGATTTCGGTTGTTCCGCTTCCGGGGCTTCCCAAGAAGGACGACCTGATGTTCCCTTTTCCCGCCCCCGGTGAGGACTGTTTTGAGATCCCTCATCCCATTCCTGAAGCAGAGGTCTCTCATGTTGCCGAGGTTGAAGCCGCTGTTCCTCCTCCTGAGGCCGAGCCGATCCTTCCGCCTTCTGAGCTAGCTGAGGAAGAAATTCCCGCCCTTGTGAGGGCTGAATGAGAAAGGGTAACCCGACCGGGGCCCTGTGTATCTTTAACTTTAACTTTCTATCTTTTTTTTTTGTAATAACTTTGTATTTTATGTATTATGTATTTACTTTTCTTTTCCTTTCCCCTTTTTTTTTTTTGAGTTTCTTGTCATCGAACACTTTGAGACCCTTCGGGGGTTAAAATGAGCCGGAGGGGGATATCCCGTCCCCGAGCTGAGTGAGATACTTAGCTCTGGGGGAATGTTTACCTCCCTAGTCTAAAAGAAGACTGACTCGGTGGGACGTAACCCGACCCCGAGCTGAGTGAAAGACTTGGGCTCTGGGGGAATGTTACCTCCCCAGTCCAAAGAAGACTGACTCGCTGGGACGTAACCCGACCCCGAGCTGAGTGAAAGACTTGGGCTCTGGGGGAATGTTACCTCCCCAGTCCAAAGAAGCTGACTCGGTGGGACGTAACCCGACCCCGAGCTGAATAACCAAGCGGCCTCGGCGGAACGAAATCCAGCCCCGAGCCGACTAATAAGTAGCCCCGGCGGAACGTAATCCAGCCCCGAGCCGATTAATCCATGGGACTTATTCCGAAGGGGAGTGAATCAACCTTTGTAGCCCTACCGAATCTGGCATGGGCGTCCCTCTACCAGACCGGTGAAAAACAAAAACAAGGTTCTGGAAAATGAAATCAAAAGGTGGGGGTGACTTAGCACCTATACAAAACAAAAACGTTTTTGCAAGCATAAACAACAACATGGATGCCTCAAAACAGCGTCCTGCCCGAGGTCTCCAAAACACAATTCTGAATCTTTCAATTCAGTGTCCCGGCGAACCAGGATTTGGATCAGTAGAGCGTTTGAATGGTGAAGGCACATCCTCTACACGTCGGTTCACTGGGGAGCCTGTGTATTGTATGAGGGCTCATCCTTACCACGCTGGAGTAGGCACACGCCACAGGGGCACAACGCATCCCCGTGATGTGTCTCTCGCGGATCCGGATGATGAATGGATCAAAGAGTGTCCGGGATACTAAGGGCACATTCCTCCTTAGGTCCGGCATCACTGGAGCTAGCAATCGCCACGGGGGCATCATTATCCCCCGTGCTATGTTTTCCCACGGATCCATTACATCGGGTACGTGAGGATCAAAGAGTGTTCGATACATTAAGGGCATTTTCCTCCTTATGTTCGGTAACACTGGAGTAAGCAATCGCCACGGGGGTATCATCCATCCCCGTGCTATGCTTCTCACGGATCCTACGCATCGGGTATGTCTCTGAGGACTCCGAGCCAAGAGAGATGCTTGGTCCTGGGGGAATATTACGTCCCAAGTCCGAAGGGCTGACTCGGTGGGACGTACCCCGACCCCGAGCTGAAAAAGGCACTTGGACTTGGGGGAATGTTACGTCCCCAGTCCGAAGGGCTGACTCGGTGGGATGTACCCGACACCCGAGCTGAAAAAGGCACTTGGACCTGGGGGAATGTTACATCCCCAGTCCGAAGGGCTGACTCGGTGGGATGTACCCGACCCCGAGCTGAAAAAGGCACTTGGACCTGGGGGAATGTTACGTCCCCAGTCCGAAGGGTTGACTCGGTGGGATGTACCCGACCCCGAGCTAAAAAAGGCACTTGGACCTGGGGGAATGTTACGTCCCCAGTCCGAAGGGTTGACTCGGTGGGACGTACCCCGACCCCGAGCCAGATGACCTCGGCGGAATAAGATCCAGTCCCGAGCTGTTCGGAACATCAGAGGGAATATTTCTCTTTATGTTCGGATTGTTGCATTGAGTATGTCCCCGGGGTTTTTTGCAAAGTTTTATTTTTTAGAAGAGCGGGTAAAAAAAGTTTTTATTGATACTTGGGGACAAACTGCCCTTCTTACAACTCTCTGTGGGTCATTTTGAGAGAGGCTCTGTATTTGAATTCCTGTCCCTTATTTGTTTGTCGTAAGCAGATAGGAGGAAGGGAAAGTTTACTGGAAGTATTTTCTCAACATCTCGGTGTTCCATGGCTATTTTAATCTTGTGTCGTCCAGCCGTTCTAGGATGTACACTCCGGGCTTCACCATTTTTACCACCTTGTAGGGCCCTTCCCATTTGGCGCCCAGGGAGCCTTCCTCTGGCTTTCGAGTATTTAGGGTGACTTTTCTTAGCACCAGGTCGCCCAGGATGAAGGTGCGTGTCCGAATCCTTTTATTGTAGAAGCGGGCCATCCTTTGCTGGTAGATTACTGTTTTTATGGCCGATCTCTCTCTCTTCTATTCTATCAGGTCGAGGTGGTTTGTGATAAGTCCTTCATTCTGTTTACTCTCGTAGTGCTGAACCCTGTGGGAGGTCACCCCGATCTCTGCCAGGATGACAGCTTCACATTCGTATGCTAAGGAGAATGGGGTTTCTTCCGTGGAATCCTTATAGGTTGTCCGGTGTGCCCATAGTACTTCTGGTAGTTCCTCGACCCATAGGCCTTTGTTGGATCCAAGCCGAGCTTTCAGGTTAGCCTTGATGGTTTTGTTTGTCGCTTCGACTTGTCCGTTTGATTTGGGATGGGCTGGCGTGGCGAACCTTAGGGCAATTTGGAGGTCCTCGCAGAGTTTTCTGAAACCTTTGCTGTCAAACTGCTTCCCGTTGTCAGTGATGATGGCTCGGGGAATCCCGAATCGGCAGACGATATTTTTCCTCCTCAGGAATTCAGTGGCTTTTTTCTCTCGTTATGGTGGATAATGGCTCTGCCTCCACCCATTTGGTGAAATAGTCTATGGCCACGATGGCGTATTTTGCCTGCCCTTTCCCCTGTGGCATTGGCCCAATGATGTCTAGTCCCCACTGGGCGAACGGCCAGGGACTGAGCAGCGTAGTTAACTGTTCGGCTGGTTGGTGGTGGAGATTTGCTTTTTTCTGACATCCTTCGCACTTTCGGGCTACTTCTATGTCGTCATGGTGCATGGTCGGCCAGTAGAAGCCATGTTTTAGGGCTTTGAAAGCAATTGAGCGACCTCTGGTGTGGCTCCCACAGATGCTCGTATGTATCTCCCTGAGCGCATAATTTGCCTCTTCTTCTGCCAGACATCTCAGGAGGGGGACTGAGTAACCTCTTCGGTAAAGTACCCCGTTGATTAGGGAAAATCTGGTGCTTTTGTATTTTAACTTCCTGGCCTCCGTTTTATCTCCTGGTGTTTCTCCTGTTTCCAGATATTCTCTGATGGGTTGCATCCATGATGCTTTGCTTTCTTTATCTAGAACTTCTACTTTAGATTCCCCTACGCTCCTTTCCCGGATGTAAATCAAAGGGATTATTCTGGGGTGTTCGGCTTTTGTTGAAGAGGCGAGCTGTGCCAGTGTGTCTGCCTCACAATTGTCTTCTCGGGAGATTTGTTCGAAGCGTACATCCCCCATCTTCCCTGTTAACTTTCGTACTTCGGTCAGATAGGCCATCATGCTAGGCTCTTTCGCTTGAAATGCTCCCTTTAGTTGCTGAATGGCTAATTGTGAGTCACTCCTTACTACCACATTTTGGATCCCCAGTACCGTGCATAGTCTCAAACCGCCCAGTATTGCTTCATATTCTGTTTCATTGTTGGTTGCTATGAAAGCGAATTTCAGGGCGAGTAGGATTTCTTCTCCTTTGTTGCTTTTTAGGATGATTCCCGCGCCATTGCCTTGTGTGCTGGCCGAACCATCTACAGACATTTCCCATTTGTCCTCCTCTATAGCCAGGGTTTGGGGGTCGGTATATTCGGCGACAAAATCCACCAAGGCTTGTCCCTTCACTGCTGCTCTCGGGAGGTAGGTGATGTCGTGTTCACTTAGCTCTACTGACCACTTTACTAGTCTGCCGGAAACTTCCGGCCGCTGCAGAATTTGTTTTAGGGGGTGATCGGTGTATACCTTGATAGGATGGGCCTGGAAGTAAGGCCGCAATTTCCGAGCTGCTGTAATTAATGAAAGGGCGACCAGTTTGTGTACCAGATATCGGGTTTCAGCGTCTAGGAGGGCTTTGCTGATATAGTAGACAGGTTTCTGGATCTTGTCGGTCTCTTGTATTAGTACTGAACTTACTGCTCGGTCCGAAACAACCAGGTATAGGTATAATGTTTCTCCCGGGAGCGGTTTTGCCAGGAGAGGGGGCTGCACTAGATGCTGCTTTAACTGTTGGAAGGCTTCTCCGCACTCTGATGTCCAGTCGATATCCTTTTTTTCTTTTTGGATCACTTTGAAGAAATGGTGGCATTTGTCAGTTGCTCGTGATATGAACCGATTGAGCGCAACCACTCTACCAGTCAGACTTTGTACTTCTTTCACTGTCTTGGGAGACTTTAGGGCCAGTATTGCCTGGATCTTCTGTGGGTTTGCTTCGATACCTCGGGCACTCACCATTTAGCCTAAAAACTTTCCTGAGGCTACCCCGAAGGTACATTTTTCTGGATTGAGTTTCAGGTTGTGTCTTCTTAAAAGCTCGAAGGTCATTTTTAGGTCGTCCATGTGGTTGCTTGGTTCTTTCGACATTGTTATCATGTCATCGACATAAACTAGCATGTAATGCCGATGAGCGGTTTGAAAACCTTGTTTACCAACCTTTGAAAGGTTGCTCAGCGTTTTTTAGCCCGAAGGGCATTACTTTATAGCAGTAAAGTCCCTGATCTGTGATGAAAGTTGTCTTCTCTTCGTCTGCAGGGCACATTTTGACCTGGTTGTATCCGGAGAAAGCATCCATGAAGCTCAGTAATCCTTGACAGGCTGTGGTGTCTACTAGCTGGTCTATGTTCGGCAAAGGAAAGCTGTCCTTTGGGCATGCCTTGTTTAGGTCGGTGAAATCGACACACATTCGCCACTTGCCATTGTTTTTTCTGACTAACACTACGTTTGATACCCAATCCGGGTACCTTACCTCCCTGATGAGACCTGCCTTTAGTAACTTCTCGACCTCGGCCCCTATTGCTTTACTCATTTCTTGATTGAAGTTCATTCTCTTTTGCCTGACCGGCTTGCGAGATGGATCTACTGCTAGGCGGTGATTGATGAATCTTGGATCGATCCCAGGCATGTCATTGTATCCCCAGGCAAAGACGTCCGGGTATCCTTTCAGGCATTCTAGCAGATCTTGTCGTAGAGATTTGCTCAGGCCTCCCCCTATCTTTATACCGTTTCCTGGCCCGTAAAGTTATATTTCTTCTGTCTCCTCGGCTGCAGCGAGTCGGGCATTTTTGTTTGGCCGGGGCCCAGGGCTTCTGTTTTCTTCTTCTTCACCCAGGCTTCTTTGTCATTTCCGGGTATCTTCTTTGATGCAGAGAGTCTCTCGTGAGAGAGTTGCGAAGCAGCTGCGAGCTATTTTCTGGCTTCCGCATACGATTCCGATCCCCTCCCGGGTGGGGAATTTCAGTTTTAGGTGGTAGCAGGACATCGCGGCCTTTGTTTTCATCATGAAAGGTCGCCCGATGATGGCTTGGTAACTGCTCATGCAGTTTACTACAGTGAAGTCTGTCATGATTGTCCGGGTCCGGGGATATGTCCCAACAGTCATTGCCAACTGTATCCTTCCTAGTGGGATGACGGCTGATCCTCCGAAACCGTATAGGGGAGTGCTATCGTTGGTCAGGGTTGCATATTCCACCCCTAGGTCGTCCAGTGCTTCTTTGGAAATTTTGTCAACTGCGCTTCCGGGGTCTACTAGGATTTTGTCTACCTCCGACCCGCTGATTACTGCCTTGATTATCAACGCATCGTCATGAGGGAAACTTACTCCTCGGGTATCCTCATCAGTAAACATTATCGGCACTGACCGGTTTCCCTGGAGTTCTGTTACCTGCTTTGTTTCTAAGACGTCTGGTCCTCGAGTTCTGCTGTAATCTTTCCTTGACCGGTTAGAGTTTCCGGCCAGTGTTCTTCCTCCTGCGATGATATTTATTTGGCGGCTACGTGCTCTTTGTCTGGCCGTCATAACTTCATGATCAATGTACTTGTTTAGGTATCCGTTTCGTGCCAGGTCTTCCATCTGTTCCCGTCTCATCCGTCAGTTGTCCCCTGGAAATCCTTTACATCCGTCAGTTGCATGTCCTCGAATTTCCATGACAATCTGTCCCAGTGGTTTCTTTAGGGGGATGTATGCATTTCCTCGACCACATGATTTACTGGGTCGGCGGCCTTCTCTCTTGGTTGTCTCGGTGCAGTGGTTTGAACTCCTTGTGTTTTAAGGGCGGCCTTCTGGATTCTTTTCTACGCGGCGGGGGGCGCCCTCTTTCGTGGTTCTTTCTCTGATGGTGTTCCCTCTTCGGGATATTTTCTCCTCGTTTTCTAACAGAACGAACTTCCGGGCCACTTCCAGGGCGGTTGCGTAGTCCGGGGTGTCTTGGATCCTTAGGTGGGTCCATAGCCTCCCGACTTTCAAGGCTCCCTTTAAGCTTTCCAGGGCCTCGGGAGACTCGTACCCTCCGACTTCGAGTACCATATTGTGGTATCTTTCAATAAATATTTTCAACGGTTCATCGTCTCCTTGTTTCATAAGCCTTAGTTCTCCAATCGTTTTCCTGGGGACACAAGCCCCTTTAAAGTGCCGTATGAATGACTTTCTGAGTTGAGTGAAGCTGCTGATGCTTCTTGGGGCTAGGCTTCTATACCATAGGATGGCCGGCCCGGCCAGGGTCAAGGGGAACACTTTGCAAATGGCGTCCCCCGTTACCCCTTGTACCTCCATTAGTAGGACGAAACCTTCAACGTGGGTTTTGGGATCGGTATGGCCTTTGTATGGCGCCATGGTTGGCATGCTGAATCTTTTTGGGAATTTTTCTGACCTTATTTCTTCTGTGAGGTGGGACTCATCTCTACCGTCCTGGGCATCTCCTATGTCTGTGTTGGGGAATACTCCCCATTTGGTTAGTTCCTTCCGCAGCCAAGATTTCATGCTGCTGTCTTTGGTTCCATGCCGCCTCTTGTGACTTCCTCTTTTTCTGTTGTCTTGGGCGTGGTGCTTCTCAGATCCGGTATCTTCCCGTGCTCTTTCGTCACATTCTTTCCCCTTTTTTCCTGGCATCGTGAGGGCTATTATAGGAGGAGTTTGGTGACGATTTGTCATCTTCTTCCTCCACATGTCTTCAGTTTGGGAGTCTTCCTGAACCACTACAGATTTTACCCTGTAGGGGCCCCTTCTCCGGGGTCTGTCGTCCTCACTTGTATCAACAATTCTTTTTCCCTCTGCTATTTCATTCCTTCGTCGGCTAGTCCCGGCCTCGTCGTGTGCTCTCTCTATCTTTTCCAACCGGTCTACTATGGTTTTTAGCAGGTTTGATTTTCCTTCCTTTCTTTCCTTAGGTTCTCCTCGATCTTCTCCATCCAATCTGTGGCTGAGTTTCCTGATGATTGGTGGTTTCCGCCTTCCGCCATTGTCTTACTACACGAGTTGCTTTTTGTCCAATTCCCCACAGACGGCGCCAACTGTTGACAGCTGATTTTGGTCTCAGGGTAATATTGGAATATCACTCCCGAAGAAATCCTCCTTCAATAGTGAATTTGTTTGGTTATGGGGGACCAAAGGCAAACTTAGCAAAAAACAGATAAACACACCAATCAACAAGGAGATTTAACGTGGTTCGGTGGATTTGGATCCGACCTACGTCCACGGACACAAACAAGATGATACTTTTATTACTTAAACACTCTTTTCGGGTCTCTTTTTGTTTTCTACAAGTCAGAGCTTGAAGATTCAGATCCCTTATTTTTGATGCCCTTTTACACATACTCTGCCCTCCTATTTATAATAGTACAGAAATCAGACTCCTATTTGCATAAGAAATCCTAGTTGAATTAGTCTTCTCCTCTTGTAAGGATTTCTAACCCAACGTTGCTTTCACTTTTCTTATTCCTTCTTGGATCTGACTTCATTTCCTCGTGAGAGTAGGATAATTTTTGTTTATCTGCTCAAGAAAGTGTGTCGTCATCTTGAGCATATCTCGCCTGTCTGGTCGGTCTTCATGAGGTCGGTCATGATAGTCTTTTATGCTGAGAATGCTTCTGCCGACTTGATAGTGCCCGGTTTATCTGGAAAAGTGGTCGGTCACCTATCACCAAGTGCTCGGTCTCTCACTGTTTGGCTCTTAGTGTGGTCGGTCGCATTAGTGATGTTGACCGAGAATGAATACCTTTCTCACCCCTGTCGTGCTGCTTGAATAACGTAGTGCCTAGAAAACACCATCAACATCTGTCCCTTAGTTCTCGTTCCAACGAGTATGCAAGTTGGTGCCGGGAACTATGTAAAGATGGTGTGCTGATTTATTCTAGTGGAGGTCGACCCGATTCTGAAGTGTTCCGTCGCCCCTTTTCAAGCGCCTTTTTTTGAGACGCGCAATAGTCACGTCTGTTTTAAATGCCCATCAAATCATCTTTTAGGGTTTTTCTAATTTTGACACTTGTCGAACATCCGTCAGGTTCCCGCCAAAAAAGGAAACGAATCGACCGTGTCAGAGGCGTCTTCACAGTTCGCTGATCTCAGCCGTCTATTTAAATTTGGCAGACCTCTTTTGCAGTCGACACTTGGCGTTCATCCGGGTTCCTTCTATTGATCCAACGACCACGAGCGTCCTGGCCATGACTATAAGAAGGCGAGGCTTTTACTGTTCAATCTTTTTTGGCAATTTCTCTTTCTTTCCTGAAAATATTTTTGTGACTCGCTCAACTCAGTGCTCTCGGAGCTCAACCTTGGGCTTTCTTTCTCTCCGTTGCGAAAATAAGGGACGGGCAAGCCATACCGCACAATCTCCTGCTTTTATGAGAAGAACAAGTAAGTCTTCTGAATGACCTCTTCCTTTTTTGTGTTGTGAGTCTTGCTGTTTTTTGAATGTTGCTAGGGAACGACTTAAGGCTTTGTTGGTTTTTGCTTTAGGGCACTTTTAGAACCCACCTGTTTTAGCTAAGACGGAAGGAACCTGAGTAATTTCTTAGTTATAGACTGACTTCCCCTTCCTTTTTTGTTTTGCGGATGTTTAGGGATGTCTGACAATAATCTCCCCCCTGAAAATCCTGCTAAACCTCAACTACTCCCCCTGCGGAAGAGCTCTCCTCGGGCTCGGGGGCACCCAGTGTAGAAGACCTTGATACTACCCCTACTCTTTCTGAGATTGAACAAGATTCTTACCATCAAAGGGTTTCTCGGAGGGATCCAGAGCCCGGTGATCTTGGCTCTTCCGCTCTGGATATGAACCGTCCTTCCCAAATAACTGAAGATGACCTCGTCCTACTTCAACAGCGATATAATATTCCGATAGATATCACCCTTGAAGTTCCTGGTTTGATGGATCGCGCTAGTCAACCCGACGAGGGCTCGGTGGCACTTCTTTCTGCCTTTTTCGAGTGTGGGCTGCGGCTGCCGGTTCAACCTTACTTTGCTTGGATGCTGGCCGAGATGGAGATTGCTCCTTGTCAGTTGAGTCTAAACTGTTGGAGGGTTTTGGCCGGGTTGTATGTAGCTTGGTATCGGGCAGGACTCGGCGAGCCTTCTCTTGAAGAGGTGAAGAGGTTATATCGGCTGAAGGCCAATCCTAGGTCGTACCACAGATGGTATTACCTTTCCGCTTATGACAGCTCGTCAAACGTCGTCCAAAAGCTCCCTAACTCCAATAAGAATTTTAAAGACCTCTGGTTCTGGGCTACTGGGATTGGGGACGGTCCCTAAGGTCGGATGAAGGGAATTCTTGGTACCGGATATCTTCAGGGCGGGAGGTTTGGAGATCAACTTTTAGCTTTCCTTAGTTTTTTTTTGTATGGACTCTTACCCCTTCTTTCCTATTCCTCCTAGCCTGTTGGAGGGATGCTCCCAAGGTTTCCCATCGGGTCCGGAAACGGGTAGTCTGGGTCGTCAGTATGCCGCCCACTGGAGAGAGTTGGTTAATAATGCGGCTTTTGTTGAGTCGGGCCTTACTCGGACTATCCCTTCGGAGGTCTCGGGTCGGATAGGTAGATGTTCGCTGATTTTTTAGTTGACTTCCCTCTTTATTTATCACGTTTGATGTCTTTTTTTTTCTCTCTTTACTGTATGGTCGGGTCCTGATTTCCTTCTTTCTTTGTCTTCCCTTTTTTTTGTAGGCATGTCAAAGAGACCAAAGTATCTCGAGAAGTTGGCCGGTACCATGAAGAAGGCTGGCCATGCTGATACTGGAACTTCCCGAGCACATCCTGAATCTGTTGAAGCTGGGAGGGAGTCTCAGGGGAAAGTTCAGCCGGCTGCTCGAGGTCTATCTTCTCCTTCTGGTGTTCCGTCATCAGGTTCTGCTCGTCTTATCAGTCCGCCGAAGCCTTTTAGGAAGAGGAGACGTCAGTTTGGGTCAGAGGAGACTGAGTTGGAGGAGGAGGAGCCTGTGCAGGGTAAGAAGAAAGACGCCCGTCGGGGGAAAAAATCGTCCGAGGGCTCCTCCAAGAAGCGAAAAGGTTCCGTGATCCTTGGGGTGGATGATTTGGGAGAAAACATCCGGGAGGCTACTTCCCATCTAGTGCCGGCTTTAATGAATTGGCCGAGGTGATTCCTCCGGGGGAGGTTTCGAGATATGAGGATATCTCTCCTGAAGCCTTGGTGACCGAGCTGAGCTCCCAAATGGCAAAGGTAGTTTTACTCCTCTCCTTTCTGATTTTGGGTCTCGGTTTTTTTTTATATCTTGATTTCTTTGTTTTCGTGCAGGTACTGACCGGCGTAAACACACACGTGTAACGCAAGCGCACGTATCGTTCAAGTAGTATAAAAATATCGATCCCACGAGGACTTAATTCCTACTATTGTTATTAATTGTTGAATCTATTTATTTACAAATATCTAATTAAATGGAGAATAGAGAGATTGTTTGTTTGTTTGGTGAAAGAGTTTACTAAATAAATAAATAAATAAAAAGACAAAAGAAAATACTAAGGAAAATAAAAGAGTCAAAGATCTAGGGTTGTGAATCATTCTAATATCATTTAAAAGATGAAGTAGTTAAACCATAGTGGGGTAAATTATTGAATTATTAATCTGGAACACTAAATTATGTAAAAGCCTCTTCCGAATGATCATTTACAAATACCTAGTATAATCCAATTGAACCATATGTCTATGTCAATTAAATTACCTAGATTCATTAAGATTGAGTTCCAATTATGACTACCCCCGCCCGACAGGTATATTCCTATCCTGTAAGGAAATCTATTGAAAGGGTTATCTATCCTTAAGGAAGATCGTGGGTTGTTGAGACTAAGGTCTTAACTTAAAATCCCTATGTCTAGTTCATTTTAAGTTTACCTAATCAATTTTATTAGTGATCGGTTAATAAAAAGCATTAAGATTATGACTCAACAAATAACTCTTTTAATTACCCCAACTATAATCTAACCCTTTTTTAATACGGTGATATTAGAAATCATCACACCCTAGAATACTAACTTAGTTACAACACATAGTTAGGACTAGTAAAACAAAGATAAAAATTACTAAAAAGTAAATGCAGAAAAATAATAAAATGCTAAGGAAAAATGAATTAACTTCTACTAAATACTAATTAGAAATCTCCCATAAAATATAATATATACTTGTGATAATTTTATCAACCAGCCATAAAGGCGTAATATTTGTTATTAAACCAGCCATAAAGGCGGAACAGAAATATACCAGCCATAAAGGCGGAACAAAAATAAACCAGCCATAAAGGCGGAATAATTATTTAATAATCAACCGACCAATCTGGCGGTATCCTTATTAAGTCCGGTTATAAATAGTTTATATATTATATTTTAGGGAGATTAATCTAAATAGCAATAGTAAAAGAATTACTTTTTTACCTTAGCGTGAAAGTGAAAAGTACCTACACATAGTAAATAGTAAAAATTATAAGAAGTAAGAAGTAAAATTACTATTACTATTACTATTAAAAAGTAATTAAAAATATTTACAAAACTTAAACTAAAATATTCTAGAGAGAGAAGCTCTCAATTTAGAACTAAAAAAAGAGAGAGAAAGGTGTGCTGAAATATGAAATTTCGAGTTCTATTTATAGGCTCGGATAAGCCTCCAGCGTCGCGCCGCCCAAATTGCACTAGCGTCGCGACGCTGGGTACAGTGTGGACACGTGTCACGCGCTGGTTGGTCGGCTCAGAATCTTATCCGATGACGTGGCACTGTTCATGACGTCATTGCTTACGTCACGCTGACGTGTCAACTGTTCATGACGTCATTGCTTGCGTCACTTTGATGATGTGGAAGGCGACGTGGCGACACGTGGGGCGGCGGCCGTCAGACGAATGAGAGGTTGACACGTGTCGCGCTGTGATTGGCGGATGATGACGTGGCATGTTGACTCGGTTGACTTGCTGACGTGGCTGCTGATGTGGAAGATGATGTGGCGACACGTAGGATGACACGTGGGCCGGTGGCCGTCCAAGTAATAAGATTTCGACACGTGGCACAGCGCATTTTAGCATCTATGTTGTGATGGTGACACGTGGCACGGCGCACGTTAGCAAAGTCAACTTTTCTCAGATTCTGATTTTGTGGACCCGGCGCATTTTAGCAGATTCGGCGCACGCTGGGCGTCGCGACACTGAAGGTCTGGGCGGCGCGACGCTGAAATGACGATTTTGCCCTTTTTGTCCAGTTTTGTCCATTTTGCCCCAAAATACTTCCAGAATGTCCTGAAACTTTATTTATCTGCAAAATAACACAAACTACATCAAAACGTTCATAAAACTCAAGAAACTATACAAAATATTATGTTAAATGAGTGGGAAATAGTGATAGAAATACCACTCATCACCCCCCAAACCTAACATTTTGCTAGTCCTCGAGCAAAATACAAAATAAAATAACATAATAAAATTTAACTAAGCCACTTTCGTAGGGA
The DNA here is from genome assembly GCA_019454045.1 of Zanthoxylum bungeanum. Taxonomy (NCBI): domain Eukaryota; kingdom Viridiplantae; phylum Streptophyta; class Magnoliopsida; order Sapindales; family Rutaceae; genus Zanthoxylum; species Zanthoxylum bungeanum. The sequence goes on along the minus strand of SKCR01036995.1, from coordinate 271 downwards.
TCACGGTTGCATTTAGCGTATGCAACAAGCCTTTAAACCCCTAGGTGTCCCTAGTGGACGAGTTGTAGTCTCGTGAGGGTTTACAGCAATGATACCCACACAATTTTACAAAAGTAAAAAGGTATTAAAACTAATGCACCACAAAAGCAAAAAGCCAAGCGAAAAGAGAATAAAGATGTTAGTGACTAATCAGGTGAAATTTCTACTCCAAGTTACTAGTTAATTTGTTTCATTCTAAATTACTGAATAAGTAAATTCTCCGATTATTTTT